>JABFPB010001698.1:0-23684 GCA_022817645.1 Ceratoteleas bidentatus | reverse complement strand
GAAGTCGATTGGGCAGAATTGACATTTCAAATTTCTATTCCAATTGTTCAGATTGTGAAATGAGAATAGTACAATCCTATTCTTTTGAATTCCCTTTAATCAAAAACTTTTTACAGGGTAGTGTTTACATTTGCAATGTTGAGGGGCGTTGTCTAATGTTTGTTTGTGTTGCATCAAGGACTCCAGGAATGTGTGTTTATTCTACCTGTACGACTGTTCACAACTCTTCAAAGTTCCAAAATCACCTCTAAGACAAAGGTCAACTCATCCGTTTACGTCCTACATAAACAAGGACACCACAACAACAGCCTCCCCACTTCAGTAACTCTCATCATCCCACACAATCTTTTCCATAAACAATTGTTTCCTCACACACATCCAATTAAGCCCCAATGGTCCCCCTACAATTTTTCCAGCACTTTCCCCACATATCTAACCGTTCCCAAACAATCGTCCTCCCCTTTAAACCTTTCTCATTCACCCTCGAACATTCCCTTCTTCTTCTTCTTCTTCTTCCTCCTTCTTTGGACCTCGAACATTCCCGAATATTCTTCCCATTCCATCACGTCACAAACCACTGACCCCAATCCCCAAAATACCCCCAATCTTCCCCCCTTTCCTCCCCACTGACCAATAAACATTCGCAATTGACTCCCGCGACACGCCCTCCCGCGCCAGCCCTGCGCGCAGCCTGATCCTGCCGCGTTCAAACGGCGTCGTTTTTTGACGTCGCGCTCCGCTCGCCGCGTTTGCGATTTCGCCCGTGCAGCCGTACCCGGCGCGTCCCGCCGACATTCGCTACTCGCAGCAGTTCGCCGGTGAGCGCGCTTTCGCACGTAACCAGTCAGTGTCGTCGCTCCGGCGGAAACCGTTACTCGTCGCGTTGCGATTCAAACGCATGGTCAATGGTGAACATGGCGCGTTTGCCTTTCAGCGGTAAGGTGTTCCTGGTGGTGACCGGGGCCAGCCAGGGCATCGGCCGGCAGATCGCCCTCAGCTTCGCCGGCCTCCTGGAGGAAGGTTCCCGGGTGCTTTTGCTCGCGCGAAATGAAGACGCGCTCGAGGAAGTATCCAACGAGATGAGCAAACAAGTAACCGTCGTTTACGACAAAATCGACTTGTCATGTGCGTCGGCCGAGCAGTTGAGTAGTAAGTGCATCGGAAATAATCATCACTTTTATCAGTTCGAGATATTTGATTTTTTTAGCTAAGTACGCGGTGTTGTGTGTTCTAATATTAGACTGAGAAAATGCTATTGGGAATCAGTGTTTACATAATGAGGAAGAAACAAGGTCCTTTCGCACTTTTTGAGATTGCAGACATTTTTTTTTTTTTTGCTATAGAAAGGGCATTTGTTATATCTACAGTGTTTTTATTTGTGAATAATGGAAACGTTGATTTTTAGAAATAATGAAAAATTCCCTCGGAGAGGAGGGCGTGAAGGTGTATGATCACGCGATTCTCATTCACAACGCCGGTTCGATCGGCGACGTCACTGAGGCCGCGGCGAATGTGACCGACTTCGATAAATGGCGCCAGTACTTTGACCTTAACGTGTTCGCCCCGGCGATTTTGAACAGCGTCTTTATGAAGATCTTCGAGGAACACAAATCGGTCCAAAAACTCATCATCAACATCACCTCACTGTGCGCCATCAAGCCGATGAAATCCATCGTTTATTACTGCAGCGGCAAAGCTGCTCGCGAGATGTTTTTCAAGGTAAAGATCCATTTGGGAGATCAATGAATTGCATAATAATTTTGAAACCGTAAATGTATTTTTAACAATGACCGATAATATATTTTTAATGTAAAGTTAAATGATGTTATTACGGATTCTTATGACAATCTAACAATTACATATATCTGAAAAGTGTTATTTTGATTTATTTTAAATTGAAATAAAATTAATCAATGGAAATATTAATATTATATGATTTAAAATCATATCAGTATCATATAATATGCCATATTATTTGATAATCATATAACATCAAATGTCAAACCACTTAATATTCAAGAGAGTGACCTTGAGCTGTATTTTTGGCTCTACAGAAGATATTTTCCTATCGTATTGGTTATCGATCGTTATCAATGACATTTGCATTTTTTGCAGACGTTTGCCTTGGAGAACCCGGAAGTGAGGGTATTGAATTATGCTCCGGGACCGGTTCAGACGGAAATGTTGCAGACGATTTGCGACAGCGTCGGGGACAGTGAGGTACGCGAACAATTCCACCAAATGCAGGAACACAAACAAGTATTAACCACCGAGCAGACGGTCAAACGCCTAATCCGCATCGTCTCGGACAACAAGTTTAAGTCTGGTGACCATGTCGATTATTTCGACGAGTGATTATGATTTATGATTATGATAATTGTGAACCACGTGGGGAATTTTCCCAATCTTTTGTATTCATTTTTACGGAGTAACTGTGTGGAAGAATGACTTCAGTGATGCATCACAGAACCCTCAATGTTCCTGGCATACTCATATTTATCGAAAATAAAATCAAGATTCAGCGTATTTCTTGATTTTTGTTTCAAAACCCAACTGCCAAATGTATTTTTGATATTGAATAGTATTTATTGGTGGATTTGTAGAAATAAGGATGCAGTGTCGTTTAGATAACTTCTGGATAAGTTTTATTATAAATATTTGTATTAATATAGATACATTGTATGCACTGGAATTCCGATGTTTGTCTGAATATAAAAATAAAATTTCATTATTGTGCTAAAATGAATCATTATATAGATCTGTAATGTACTTGAGTTGCTCAATGTCTGGGATTGTATGTACAAAAATAGTGTGTAATCTAAATTTTCTTATCAGCCGTCGTTGAAGTCCACTCGGAATATTTCTGCTGGATTTCGGCTACCAAGGAACGCGAGTGATTGGTGACAAATTGTACTGTGTCTTGGACGAGTTGCGGTATTTGCTCGTCGATCCTGTAACCAGTCTTTTCGTTGATCATTTCGTAGATGGGGTCGGTGAATTCTTTTGAGAATGGTAAAAATGGAAGCGTTAAAAGTGTTAAAACGAGGAACGCTAAGAGATAGGCTAAGGCACTACAAAGGAACCGAATAAGGCCACCTGAAAAAAAAAAAATCAATGACAAATTAATCAAAATTGAACTCAAAACTCAAGACTGATTCAAATTTTCAGTGAATCAGCTACAGTATAATACAATAACCAATGATTCCTTAATTAAATATCATTGAGAAAAATATTGTTCGATTTATTGAATTTTTGTCGAAAAAGTCATTTAATTTAAATCCTGTTTTAAATCATAACAACTCTGATTATACCTTTTTGTTTTTTACGATTCTTAGATTTGCTGTTCACTTTATTTGACTTGGTATTATTTTTATCAATCAGTGGTTTGCTGTCACCTGCGTCGTTCTTCTCTTTTTCTGTCTTCTTCTTCTTCTTTTTCTGAGTTTCCTTTTTAGGCACTGATTGGATCATTTCTTCTGAAATATTCGTTGAGGCTTCTGAAATGGGAATAATCTTTGATTAGTTCTCTTGGTATTTTCTGCAATAATATATAATGTAAAATATGCAGTTACCATTTTCCTGTCTTAAGAATTTCATTAGTTCCATATTCTTGTTCACTTTTGATAGGAAATTGACAACATTCCTTGCACAAGCCTGACAGTCTGCTGAGTTACTACAAGGCCCTGTAACACTTGCTACTGCAGGTGTCAAAGGGTTTTCTTTCAAATCCAGCCACCTTAAATTCCTTAAATTACCTAAACTTAAGGGCAGCCTACTTATCTAAAAACAATAATACAGTATTATGTTTTATTAAGAAATAGCAGTTACTGTGCCATGAAATATAATATTTTTAATATACCTGATTGCTGTAAAGATCAAGATGTTTCAACTGAACCAGTTCACCAAAATTCTCTGGTAGTTCTGTCAAGTTGTTTTTACTCAGGTCCAGTTTAATTATCTGCTTCAGTATGATAAAATTTTGCTACCAAACAACGTTAATCAAATTATTAAGTGCGCTTAAAATAACTTTGCAATTGGGGTTTGATATGGGGGAATGACTTATCAAAATGGATTAAACTTTGTAATAATTGTAGATAAAATCTGGTATATAAATACATTCTCATTATGGTCAATTACTCAAATGTCTTTAAATTGTCTGAATGAAAGAAAATTATTTTAATTATTATCTATTTATTGTGAAAAATGGAATATATGGTGAAAAATAATGTGAAAAATATGGTGAAAAATGAACATTATTGTACTGAAAAAAAAATTATAAAGCTTATAAATTGTTACTCTGACAAGGATTTCAAACTAACAGCAGTAAAATTACAGAATCAGTCTTACCGGTAACAGGGTCAAGTTATTATTTGATAAATCAACAATGGTTGCTCTCCTCAGGACAGACTGAAAACAAAATCAAATCCAGATTTTACTAACTAAACACGAATTTGCTCGGTAACCTAAAATATATGTTGCATTTCATGCCGGAAGGACAAAAGTTCCTGTTTTGCCCTTGATTTTTACTAACAAAAAAATAGCAACATAATTGGGCGTATACACCCACATAAATATGCTATCAAACAGCCGGGACTCACAATTTCTTTAACCGGAACTTCCTTCAAGTCGCAGCAACTCAAATCCAAAGTATCGTCCAGCAGTTTATCTTTCACCACGATTTTCTTCGTCATCTTGAGAATTTCACTGTTGTCAGACGAAAAGGGCTCAAACTAACCTTCGCACGTTACAAACTTTGATCAATTTTGAACGGAATTTTAGTTGACGTTGCTCTTCTCGAAGCTATGTCATCTGAAACGTGGATTTGTAAGACTTCGCGCTGATAAAACGGGTGAAATCCGAACGTTTGAGCATTCGGTCTGCAGCCGCGACGCGTTCAGATTTCGACCAAGTGAACTCGACAACAGTATACGTATACCCTTCTTCATATGACAACTTCACTTCGACTCAACGTCATCGCATTCTTAAGCCAGTTTTGTACGACTTTTTCAAATAATTGTGTGTTTTTCGTTATGTTGCAATGTTAATAATTAGTCGAAATTAGATAAAACGGTAAAATGTCTAAACAATTAATTTTGGGAAACTGCTTTGTTTGTGTTTTCGCGCGACGTTTTTCCGGTACGAATGCAATAATACCAACCTTGTGATATGAGATGGGGGTGTGTGTTGACTGTGTTGACCTAACCTATAAAAACTGACAACAGTAATTACCTGCAAAATGAAATGATTTTAGAAGGTAATACTGTTACATAGTGAATTCGATGAAAATTTGAGGGCGGTAAGGAGAAAACACGATGAGTCCAGAGAGCTGTCACTTTTTCGTTCAGCGGAAACACCGTTATTGTCGAATGACAGTAAAAAATGGCAACAAATATTGCGGCGAGCATTTAAGGAGTGATGTCACTTACTACCAGAATATACTGACAGAACAGGAAAGGGTTCAGTGCCCTCTCGATCCTCAACAGTAAGTGGAATATGTATATAATTTGAAAAAATCTGTCGACGATTTGACAGATATATTTAACACTTTTTTCAGTATGTTAATTAAAAGTAATTAAAAAAAAACTTTTTAGCACATGTTACAAATCAAAATTAGAGTCACATTTGAAAAAGTGCAATGCAAAAAGAAAATTGGAACCAAAGCCGTACATTGAAAAGAATTACAATGTAGGAAATTCCAATTTTTCACTTGTTCAGACGCCCCTTTCCCAAATTGATCAAGAAAAAGTTGATGAAGTTATTAAAAAAATCCACAAGGCTTATGGTATGTACAGAATTTGCATAGTGTAGAATTGTTCATGTGAAAGAAGTTTAAACAATTCCACATAATGTTTCATAATTTTTATAGAATATTTACCATCCATTCCTGAGGAAATTTTAAAGCACAACATACTGCAAGAGGAGCTACAAAATCCGGAATACGGTGATGCGACGAGGAAACATTTATTACAGAATGCATCTTTACTGGAGCATTTAAATCGAGCAAAACTTGTTTGCGAAGATACTTGCTTTATTGATTTTGGCGCTGGCAAAGGTATGGGTGGACTGGATACTGTGAAAGTGCCCTTACCGATTGTAAATACACCGTATCGACTTTAAACACAATTTGCCAAACATTTGACAACGAAATATTGATTTGTTTTTTGAGCAGTTTTGTCCATTTATTTATTATTCTTATAACATGCAATGGCCCAATTTGCTGAGCTGTTGCAAGATAATATTGAAGAGATATCATTTTTTACTGATAAACAAATGCATAAAGGGAAAAAACTGATAATGTGCGTATAATATGTAATTTTACATAATATTATTCATGAAATTTGTATTGATTCATTAAATGATAGAACATTTATATATAGGTGATAATGGATCACTAAATGATATATTTAATACATCCAGCATTATAATATACAATAATTTCAATAATAGATACAGACCCTGAATAGCATGGTTAATTAACTTATTCAAAAACAATACATTATTTAATTGCCTACAGTATTATTGGGGATTCATTTTAAGGATACTGATATATTTCAAAATTCTTCTTAAATGTGTTTAGATAATTGTAGTAGTTATATTTATCATCCAATTAAAAATATTGGACAGTTGGGATTTTTACTTTTAACTATTGCAATAGTTAATTTTGTATGCATAATTATAGAATTGCCCATCCTTTTCTTCATATTTCAACTTAATTGATTCCTGAAACAATAAAAGCCAATCATCCGAAAACGAATTATTTGTTTTGCAGGAAAGTTAACTTTTTGGTTGGCGCAAATGATCAAAGAGCAGCGAGACTCATCCGTTCTCTTAATAGACCGCTCTACTTTGCGGCATAATTGGGATAAGAAATTAAAGAAGGACGATTGCTCAGTGAAGGTAGAACGAATTTGCGTGGATATAGCTGATTTGAAATTAAGTGGCTTGGCAGAATTTCAAAGTAAAAGCCGAAAAGTAGCTTTCGCAAAACACTTGTGCGGCATAGCAACAGGTAGAGCTGGTTTGCGCTAACAACATTTCAACTCGACAATGGCATTGCCCACTTCACCAAAATGCATTGCTCCTTTGAATTATCATTTTTAGATTTGACCCTGCAGTGCCTGGCGAATGCGATGCGGGACGATCCGGAACAGCTGATTCAGGGTCTCGTTATTGCTTTCTGCTGTCATCACCGCTGCGACTACAACTCCTACGTCGGCAAGGATTTCCTGGAAAGAAACGGATTCTCCGCCGACGAGTTCCCGATTTTGTGCAGCATCGCCACTTGGGCCACTTGCGGCTTTGACAAATGCATGAAGAATTCCAAGTAAACGACGCTCCATTTCTCCCTATCGGCGTATATTTAGATACAACGAGAGATTGTAAGAATGACGTCCGGTTTATTCCAGGGACGACGAGGTCCGGAAGGAGAAAGAGTGCATTGGACGGAAAGTCAAAAACCTATTGAACTGGGGTCGGGTCGAATTTTTACGCAAATTGCACTTCAATTGCCGACTGGTTCAATACGTTTCCTTGGACGTTTCGCTGGAAAACACCTGCATTATAGCTGTACGCAACAGTAACTCTGCGTGACGCAAACCGGAAAGGGATTTCCCTTTTTCTTTTCGTTGCGACTTTGTTTTTCGTTTTTTAGAGAATGAAACGAATTCCGTTGTAACGTTGGACGAACTCTGGTAAAAAGAGAAATATATTCTCAGTATATTCTCAATGTATTCCAATTATATTCCCGATGTATTCCTAATATATTGTTATAATTAGAAATATATTCCAAATATATTGTAAAATAAATTGTAAAAATTACAATAAATTTTAAAAGATTGGAACATATTGGGAATATATTGGGAATATATCGGGAATATGTTTTCTATACAGCCAATCTATACTTATTTTCACTTGGGAACGTCAAATTAATAAAAAATTCACGAAATATGTGGATGCGTGTAGAAAAATTAATCTATTTTCCAGCCTTATTATATTAATGGTCATTACAAACATAAGGTGCTTATTTTAATCCAATTGCATGGTAGTTGCGCACGCACAATGTGCCCAGATCCCTTATCATTGCTTGCTCATAGAACGAAGTTAGCAAAATCGCTTGCGCTCCTATGTACAGAGCTCACGTGAAATTATAATACGTATTTACGGCTAAGGGTTAATGGATAATAAACCTCGGGTTAAGGAAAAGAAGGAGAGGTGGTGTTGGGTTCTCCAGGTTTGCGCCTTTGTGGCGAAAACTTGCGGTATGTTTATGTTCAAATTTTGTTCGACTAATGTTAGTCGTTTATTACAAATCAAGTTACAGCGCAACGAACAAATAAAATAAGATTCAAGTTTGCGTTGTACAAATAAGTTTGCTGATGGGGAAACTGAGTTTTAGGAGCTTTGTACATGGATCAATACGTGCGAGGCGTTTTCGCAAAATATGTTTAAACAAGTTTGGAGAAAGGGACGAAAACGTCGTGGAACACTGAACGCTGTAAGGGAGATCGCTGTTCGGGATGTAACACATTCGATTATCAAGACTCAATTAATGACCGTTACAACCTAAGGCGCTTAATAGAATACTCGTCAACTTGCTATAAAACTCATACTGGTTTCATTAGAGGATTTAACCGGTTTTATTTCCAGAATATAACGCTGCAATTTAAAGAGTCTTGCGTTTTACATTAAAACATCATTTTTCTGAATATTTAAATAGATAAAAAGCATTTAAACATTTTGAAAATACGGTGAAAGCGCTTTAAGGGAAAATGTGTTTTTATAGTCTTGTTATAACGAGGCGGGTTTTTATAGGGTGTTGTTTATTCATATTCACTTTTTTGACGCAAGAAATTTATTAATAAATATACTTTGCCTTTATTTATGTTTATCATGCACATACAAACTGTATGTGGAACATATATTATTGTTAAATTGGCATTGCTGCCAAAATGTTAATAATTGGGTTCATTTTCTACTACTCTTAACATTGATCCGTTTCCATTATCATCTTTTGACAAATTGACCTCTTTTACTCCACCTGAAATGAATATGCTTCAAGTTTCATTTTCACACTTATTTATTTATCCAGGTAACGATTACCTACACATGCAAGCAAAATAAAACGGGAAAAAAATTACTGGAAGGTATATTGTTATTCCAACATATATGACGCACATGTAAAGTGGGGCATTCATTATTCAGTCAGAGTAGGTTCAAACAAAAAAATCCAAATTGTAGGCGAACAGTAATTACACACACGGATTCTATAATAATTAATTGACTTTGAATACCCGCATTACAGTGGTCGTTTTTATAGCGACTCATTATTCATCGTTCTAATAAGCGTGTGTGAATATTCAATAAATGTGCCACCGATCCTTCAATGAAATGTAACGATGATACGTTTATTTGTATGATATCGAATGCAGAGCCATCAGGCAAATTAGTATATTTATTGCGACGCGTCGTAAATGAAACAGAGATAAACAACGCGAGCAAACAGCGAGGTGGCTTTGATGCAGTTTGATTATCTTACGTTTGGGTCGCATTTTTTAATCAACGTTGAAATAACGGGACGAACGAAATTCGCAGTGTTCCGAGGGATTCGAAACTATGTGCAATACGAGTTATCGTAGGGGCTCTCGGGGAAAATGTGACGTGTTGGGGTGAATGTGACACTGTAAGGTGGAAGCCTCGCATGCGTTAATCAATTGGGAGTCGAAAATTAAGGGGGAAGCTTAGTTCTCCAGACCTAAAAAACTGTTGTTTTCAACCGCGCAAAGATAAAGGGGAATTAATATTTTGGAATGGGGTGAAAAACACTTTATTGCACGACATTCGAACAAAAAAAATAGTGAATGTTTATTTATTAGTTGTTAAATGTTTTTCCACTAATACCCCTCGATGATTAAGAGTATGACTATCGATTCTCAAACCAGATTTTTTCTTTTTGAAAATCAACAAAATTATGGGGTTTTGAAAAGAAACAAGATTTTTTTAACCGAAAGTTTTCCTATAAAATTGTTGATAATATTTTTTTAGTTTTATTTTCTGTCCAAAAAGATTGAAAATTGTTCGAATTATGGCTGGAGCCACGATGAAAAAGTATGTTTGGAGAAAACGAGGTTTAACGTTTTAGGCCAAAAATGTTTGTGATTATCTTCTCAAGATAATCACAGCTACGATTAGCTTCCCAAGCAACTTACTTACCCCTGCACCGTATAAATGACCTTCTTCCTTCTGCGAGCATTGAAGCCTTTTTGTTCGCCGTTTTTGTGCAATTCGCCCCCGAAAACCCTCATTTGATGCCCGTGCCAGAGTTACGTTTTTGGCTAGAACATCGTTATTTTTTCGAATTTGGGAAATTCATTCTTACCACTCATTCTACAAACTTATTGCATTAAATTTATGCAAAAACGAACAATCAACTTTTTTTATCCAGAGAACTAGGCCACCTCCGTAATCATTATTCCTATAGCGATTTTACTCGTTTTGCAATGCTTGGGGATCAGTTGTTATGAGAATAAATAAGAAAAGAAGACTGAGTGAAGCAACTTTTTATTTTTATTCAGATATTAAAGAAGGATGTACTACAATTTTAGGTAATTGCATGTTGTATTTGCTATCTGTTTTTGTTTCATAGAGTTAAGATACCAGCTGTTTCCTATACGTTTTCTATTCTAAAATTGCGAATCTCAAATGTTTCGCTAGATTGAATTCTCAACTGTGTATTGTTAATCAAAGTTTCTCTAAATGAAATGTTATCAACTGTGCATCCATTTTTATTAACTTTTCCACAAGAAAATAAAAAATCATAATTATTTAACAATTATTTATAAATAATTTCTACCAGCTACATTTCCAGTTATTCTTTTACAACGCTAAAAATAAATAATTTGTTACTTAGCCTGAGTCACCTAAATTTAAAATCAGCTGAAATAAAAACATTTGGCTTTGATATGACAATAAATTATTTAATTTGTGGTACTGGACTCTGTTGAAATTATAGTTAGACATATCCTTAATCGCTCTATAATCCATACACAAGTACTTCAATATTTGCAACATTGTATCGACGAGCCGTAATTGCAATAATTGCATTAATTCCCCGGCTCGGTTGACTTTCTCAGCCGATAACACCGACGAATAATCGTTCGATTATCTCGAGATTAATAGGTAATATCAGTGACAAACGTTTGATAAATGTAAAAAATACTGACCGATAAAAACAATAGTTTGAATAACAGAAGAACATACATTTCTTTTTTGTGGGTAGAAGTCGTTTATTCCGACACGGAAAATACTTTAAAGACATAATAAACAGAACCACGCTGTAAATCGTAAAAAATACGAAAATCGTAAAAATCCGTTTAACGTTAAAACAGTTAATACATTCTAAGAAATAGTATTCAAGATGAATATAATCTAAATGTTAGATGAAATGAATAAATATTGTCAATTTTATTGTAATTTTTATTTTTTAACACTTCATTTTTCTAGAAATTGCAAATAAAGATACTTTATTGTTATCTAATATCTATAGTAATATATTTTAATACAGTAGAAAATGAAGTTACAATTTGAAATACAAAATGAATACATTTACTGTTAACCGAAGAGTTAGCGTATTAAACAGATATTTTCGTTAGTAGGCGCGAGCTGATCTTTTCGTTTATGGTTTGTTTTCGTCAAAACGATGTATAAATTGTGTATATACCTTGAATTACAACTTACAACTGTGGTCTATTTAAAAAATGTACAAAAGAAGTTCACATTGATTTCAAATATATGTTCCAGAAAAGAAATTAATAAAAACTACGAAGAACTAAAATAGGCGAGAAAAGTCCGATATGCTCCTCCTGAGTTATTGCAACGACACAATTTTTAGTTCTGTAGAAGACGATTTTTATGAGGAAAACAGTAGCATCAACATTTATAAAATATCTGTAAAGGAACGATAACATAAAATCGTCATTGAATCAATACCTTCATCGATTCATCAAAACATTCAATAATTAAGTAGCGATTGTTGTTTCAGCTGATATAAAATCGATATTGTAATAACATTAAATCGACAGTGAATTAACGTTATTATTTCTCTTGGTACAATATCAAATCGTGGAACGTAGTATTTACATCTAATTATTTTTAATGAAACCATCCTATAAAGTAATTCTTCCTTTAAAAATGTTTTTAATATTAATGTGAAATTACACATTTGTGTTTAAAAAAGTATTAATGTAATTAATGTAAGTAATACGTTACATTTTCAGTTAATTTTTTACACAATTTTGATTACTACAAAGCACCAATGTCAAAATAAACCGTACATATTTCAAAAGAATGAAACAAATAATATTCATACCCAAAACATACATACAAACATAAATCTTCTAAAAATGCAAGATAAAACAATAAATCACACACACTTCTTTAGTAATCATAATTTATGCAAAATTATTCACAAATAATTCATAAATGAAAATTAAACACATATAAACATTTAATTGCTTACAAAGTTAGGCAACATTTTAGTTATCAGAATTAATATTGCTGCTAATCCTTATAACTATAACATACTTAAATAAAATTATTTGGTTCTTTGCGCAGGGTTTTTTGCAATATACATAATAAATAATGCTATAAAAACTACAAAACTGTAAATTATATCCATTGAAAAACGCATTTTTCAACAAAACATAAAATAAATCCTTTAAAAACACAGCTTACTTTAACTCACCTCAAGGCCATTCTATTATAGCAAATGAAATGATAACATTGTTTTCAGACAATACTTTAAATATACAATTTTCTCAATTCAAAACACATATGCAATTTAATTGTACCTAATACGTTTTTTTTCATAATTTGACATAATATTATAATTAACAATATAGACTTCTAAAAAGGGACCGTCCACCAAAAGTCGGCCTGTTAGTACTATTAGTACAATGCCGTGTTTGTAGATTTATCAAAATCTATTGCTAAAATAGTTTATTGTACTATTTACTGGTGTAAATAAATTCAATTTCAATCTCTAAACTTTTAGTAATTTCTCAGCTTCAAAAAATTACAAGTTTGCAATCCTCAACCGATTTCATTCTAGTGGCCAAATGCTCCAAATTTAATTTTAAGATAAAAAATGTGTTAGACAAATTTTGACAAACTTCCAATTCAACCAAGTAAAGCTAGATTTGGTCTAGATTAAGTCAATGATCTGGGCCAGATCGTGGCAGTATTATGTCGCCAAGTAAGCTCCAATATTGGTCAATCATGAAGCAGTTTGAGAAAGTCCAGATTTGGTCAATGTTTGGCTCATGGATTAGAACAATTCAAAGCCCTCGTTATAGAGCTAGTATTGTTCAAATCTTGATCTACGTATCCAAGCTACGATTTTTTGGAAATTTTTAATTTTGTTAAATTATGAATTGATTATTTGTCGTTATATATGAACTAATAATCGTTAACTAATTTGACTTTAATGTGAGCTTTGACAATTTTATGCACAAAAATAAACCATTCAATATAGCTTTAAAATCTCGTGAAAACACTGCAAACACTTCTGAGACGAATTTGCAGAATTTTGCTAAGATTAGTTTGCTAAGCTTTGAGTGCACTGATTTGTTTGAATCGAAAAAATAAATAAAGGTTTTCCGAATCAAACATGAGTTCACTAATCAGCCTAACCAATTTGAGTTAGAGGATTGGCCAGCGCATAAGAGCTAACCTTGACCAAAACTGGACCTTTTTCGTAGTCCACAACATAGGGCCAGATTTGACTACAACTGAGCGTCAAATCTAGCCCATTATTTGGTCAGCGAAAATAGTGAACGCGTGGATTGAATGTAGTGCAAATCTGGACCTACAGAATAGTTGATCAAAACGGCTAACCCAATATTTCCCCCATATTCAAACATGGTTACCATGCAATTGGATCAATCTGGACCTCCAGGCATGGTTCAATGGCATTATTAGAAGGAAAGTTTATCAATGAAAAAATATGATTGAACAATTTTTTAATCTTATTTTAAGCTACTGTTAATTTTTTTCGCAAAATCGCAGATTTCCAAAAATCTATAATTGCCATCTAAATTCCGTATAATAAATTTGTTCTTCAATAAATTCCGAACGCTGGGCGACATACCAGATGAAAATCGGTTGAACCTTTGTTCAAAATACCCCAAACTTCATAAGTCTTTAACAGATAAATCTCTAGTTTTTTTAAAGGGACTATTTGTTACTCGCTTTCTATCGTCTAACCCTGATAGGAAAACATCTACCATCATAAGTTTGTAAAAAAATTGTCCACATATATGTAGAAATCGGGTACACTGTTCATATATAATGGATGCAATGACATAACATTCCGATAAAATGCTGCACATATTGCACAGTTTCCCTATCTGGGAATGGTTATTTGTAAAAAATCTAGTAAAACCGGTTCAAAAATACCGATTTTAGCTATTTTCGTGGACGGTCCCCTTAAGGAGGATGGCTTATGAGACCACTTCTAGCAATTTGGTTTATTTAAAATTAAAAAAAGCTTTTGGAAAGACATTAATAAATTAGGATATTCCTTGTAAGAATGAATTTTAGTAAATGATGTTAAATAGTATGTGTCTTAAATTGAGATTATTGAGTCTTAAATCTTAGAAAATATTCCAGAAATGCCAAAGAGATGAAATTCACTGTACTTTTAGGAAAAGAAGCAAGGAGTAATTTGCCAAAATTTGGTTTACTTTGTCTACACCGTTTCTGAGAAAATTTTGAAGTTGCCGTAAGAAGGCTTATATCAAAGTGAGATTATACCAAAATGAGCAAGTTCGCCATTGATTTTCTCGAATACAGCATACAGAAATTCAACCAAATTTTGGGGAATTGTTCCTCGTAATAAGTTTCAATCTCCCATAAAATTTGAGCTCCCTGGCATATTTCTTTCAAAAAATAATCCAACTACCTCAAGACCATGTCGAACCGGAAGAGCCCGTATTTACAAAAACTGCTTCTATCTCTAAACCGCCGATTCAAAATTGCTCTTCCCATTCAACATGCCCTCAATCAGCCCTCGATTCACCAGGCCGATTTTCCTCCCCCTCCCCGGTGAACAGAGCTGACCTCAAATCGCTTACTGTTTACGTCGCAGAATTGCGCTCGCCATCGCTGAGCCCCTTTTTTGGGCGTCCGTCCGCAGGCCAGAAGTGAGAAGCAATTGCGGTCGGAATTGATGTTGCGTCGTGTAAGATGCCCGGATCCCGGCTGTTTATTTTTGTAGATTGGCGTGAAAAATGGCGGCTAATTCATTTCCTTTTTGCACGATTTGTTCCTCGAAGCCATATTTTTCCATACTCGCCTGACACCGCTTGTACCAGGCCGCGACGTTATCATATCGATTAATGTCAAAACCGTAAGCCTGCGGTGTAAAACACGAAATTAATACACATTAGGGACATGTTAACTTAATTATAATATAACGTCGCATTTGCTTGAGCAAATGCCGGCGACCGCGTGCCGCCCGTATCGGGCCAATCGGATTTCGCGATCCATCACCGGGATTAGTCGGCAGGGTGCGCTGCGCAAAAAAGCGCGCCAACCGGAAATGGCCAGTCCAATTAACCGCGATACCGCAGGAAAGGTCGCCAGCAAGGCCACGCGAGCCTTTGTTCCGCGTAACGATTGTTTAACAACTCGGTTGTTTAATTAATGAGCGCTTAAATCAATGGCGCCGCGGCAGCTGCGATTCCGATGCGTCTCCATTTTTGTCCCTTTTCGCGTTTCCCGCCGGCGTGTTCGTCGTTTTGTCGTCGCTTCCTTTGCCGGCGACTGCATTATTTAGCGCCGCAAAATAACGAAGACCGTCGTAATTGTGCTTTCATATTTTTATTTCGCGGCTAGTTAAATATGCAGGGTGCGTCAAACTCGACTAGAGGCTCTCAGTGCTATTCTATTTGCTCGTCTAGTTCGTTCCTTATGATGAATTATGAATGATTATTTTGCCGGGGCGCTCGCGGAGCGACGCTCGAGGTGCACTAAAGGGTATTTACTCTATCCTTTAATTGTACACAACTTTTGTTCCTGTCTTCGCATAATGGCGCCTTCGGAGTCGAATGCTGCAAAGGAATTGCGGCTTATTGAGAATAACTGCGCGGGATTTCAAAGTGAAATCCGACGCTGCCGCGTATATTGCCGAACCGGCGCCGCGCGATATTGAAATGTTTCGGCTTGTTTTCTTGATTAATTTTAAGTAATGCGCAATATCAAGCGGCGGCGGGTGCCGGCGCGTTTTTCACTTTCGTTCCGTTATTGCTGCGGAAAAATGAACTGTAATGCCCGAATTTGTTTAGCGGTTGCGAGGGAGGAAGGGGAGGACGATTGTTTGTTATCGAGGGACAATTTGATTTCGGAACAAAAATTTGTTTTGTAGGATGAGTTTTGAAAATGTGTTGGTGAGAGTGGAAATTCAGTTGCAGTTGGAATGGATGTTGGGAAGAAAACTGCGTTGAAAAATATTTTGAAGTTTAGATTTCAAGCATGGGTATACTGAAAATATTAAATTACGTTATATGAAATTATGACAGTAAATTGATGAGAACGTTATTTAGGGAAGCCGCTGCAAAAAGAAGTGTTTTGCGATAAAATAGTGTCTGTCCTGAATTTTAAAACACATTATAGCATTTTGAATTTTAACCTATCTTTAATTTTTGCTCTCAGGTGTAGAAATGCAGCAAATATTGTTAGTAAAAGATGTTACGAAATCTCTTTTTGGATATCAATGTTGTTAGGATAGTGGACTGATTAGTAATACTCAAATTTTTCAAAATTGCACCAATTTGCTAACGCAAACTAAATAATATATTTAATTTCTTGATTATATGCATTTGTATTAAATTGTTTAATTCAGCTTCAGTAACCTTTTTCCATAACTTTTTTATTCCTTTGTATTTGTATAATATTTAAAAAGACAAAAATGCGCTTTCGCATATCACAGACGTAATTGTGGTACTGGTATTTCTGATATAAATAATAAATGCATTTATAATTATTATTATTTTAATATCACGAAACATAAATAAATGAAGGTACGAAGCACAGAAAGCAGTCATGAATAACATGTTAATATGACGTACATTGGGAGGTGTTCAACTAAATTATTAATTAAATTAAAAAAATATGGTATTATTGTTTAAGTTAAATGAATAAACAGTTACACAATATTAGCTGCACTGTAAAAAATATTGTAAACTGGTATAGATTTGCAGCTTATACTTTTTATAATTTCACTGAAATATTAAAAATGCGATGCTTAAAATTTATTTAAAACTATGTCAATTTTTTTAATTATTCAGTCAATAATGTCAATTTTAAACGAATTACTACATTTTATTGAAATACTGTTAAAACGTGCAGGTTTTTCAATACTTGAAACATCAGTCCTTGCACCTCAACCAATACGAAAACCATTTGATTTAAGAACGCGGTTTTTAATTGGAACGTGAGCCGAAATTTACTTGTTTAAATTTTATTTAACATTGAAATTGGTGTTCTATTGCACTCGTAAAAATTCTTACACCAGTGCCTCGAAAATAACGTCCACATCGAACAATTGCTGTATTTCATCAATATTTCTGATAATAAAATGGTGCAAATAGTGTCACGATTTTCTGCCTTTTCTTTGACCGTCCACATTTATCTTTGACGTTCAATTATGCATATATCGAGTTATCTATAATTTCGTAATGAATTCATACGTGATTCATACATAAACTTATACATCCTGTCCAACCGTGTATAGTAATGATCGGGTTACACGGATTGTGTTTTTGCCTTCAATATACCATACATACATGCACGAGCCACGATGTAAGCTACGTGCAATTTCATCGATAATTCAGCCAACAAATTATGGAGCATTTCAATAGAATATTTTGTCGCTGCTTTATTTATATTCTGCTACCTGTATTATTTCAGGCAACGAAGAATACGGGCTAATTAATTGAATCATATGACAAATATTGACTGTTACTGGTCAGTCCATCTGGTTGCATTTGTTATGAAAATATGCATGCCATCTCTAATGAAAATTAATAAAACACGCGGAAATGGGATTCGTACAACCGAGTGGGACAAAAGCAAACTTTTGACCTGCAATCGCGATTCACCCAAGTCCACGGATTTTCCGCGAATTTTTTCACGCGACATCGGCACACATTAAAACCTCGATCTGCTCTCATTGTTCGCTTAAAACATACGGCTCGCGATAAATTAATATCGGATCGTATAGAGCTGAATGCGACGTTTCCATTTCGTCTTTCGTTTGCCGTTGTTATTGATTTATTATAAAAATGATACAACGAAATGTGGCGGCACGCAGTGTGCCGTCTTGAAATCGTATCTTTTATTCTTTATCGGATGAAAAGTGTTTGATTTCAAGGGAAAGGATCGGGTGCTAGTATGCAGTGAAATGCTGTGAGGGTCTTAGGATTCTTTGAGGAAAATTAGACCGTAAGGGAAACCGAATGCGAACCAACATAAGGTGACTCGAAATTTAGGTTAGAGGGCTATATTCAATACCGCCGAGGATCTGTTTTTGATGTTTCTGAAACGCGAAAATGCTAATAATAGGAAATATCGTAAAATAGAGTAATATACAAATAGTTTGGTGACATTACATTGGTGAAATGATATCCATACCAAAATGAAATGGTATGGATATCATTTCATTTTGGAAGTGCTTGTTTGGCATTTTACAAACTTTATGAAGTTTGTAGGTATTGTTTCTGGTAGTTAAGATTTGGTTCTTATCGAATGAGAATTGGATTGAGCTTTTCTAAAACTTTTAATTTCACAGCCGTTTTCGGTTCAGCGCTGTGAAAAATGTTGATACAATGGTACTTGGAGACATTGGAAAGAAGAAAATTTTTCTAAGGTTCAAAGAATAAAAATAACAAAAATTGTATTGGTGACCCACTTTCCAACTTATTTTCTTTTTTGATTTTTAGGTAATCCCAGTATTAGCTATACATGCAACGTTTTTCAGATTCAAGATAGTTACATCATGAAAAAATGTTAAAGCCAGGCGTAGGAGGCAGGAAACAAAATAATTCATTGCCATTCATTTTTTACATGCGCCTATGTTCGTTCTGTCACAATCGTTAGATGATTTTAAAATTGCCTTCTATACTTAATAGATTGGATTCAATTTAGATTAGAAAGCTTCTGTAGATTTGTTTATTTCAAATTTTTCATTGGATCCATTTTATTTTGCGGTAACGATCGATGAATGATATCAGTTTTGAAATTTCTGAATTTCGGGTTTCGTGTGATTCGAGTGTAATTTTTGAACTGAGTGCTGAGACACTTACTTCCGCCTGAGCGACCGAGGTAACGGCGCAAAAATCGGCGACAGTCAAGTTGTCGCCGGCGATAAAGGTCGAGTCCTGAAGGATCTTATCGAGTAGCCCGAACGATTTTTCTATGTCGGCGAGTTGTTCGGGATCGACCTCGGTGGCTTGTCCCATCATAACGGGCATCTGGGAAAAAATGAAAAATGTTGGGATCGTTTTGCGAATTCAAACAACAGGGATGGAAAAGTCAACGAAACACTGAAGTTTGCAAATGAACCCAATTATATCGGGAAAAGTTACAGTAAAATATCACAGTAAAAAGATGTAAAACTATCGAAATCACATATTTTTACCAGGTTCTGATAGTTTTCTGACCAGATTTTGATTAAAATCTTATCATAAAGGATCTCACCCAGATGGTTTTTTATTTGGTATTTGGTATTTAACTGGTTATAATCTTACGAATTTATTCAAAATTTTTTTGGAAGAATATTTCAAAACTGTTGTAAATTTTGCCACGATTTTGCAAATTTTGTCAAAGAGGTTCGATTTCCACAGATTTTTTCAGATATATTTCGATACATTTACAGACTTTTTCAAAGTTTTCCATCAAAGTTAAATGGGACTTACATGGGCACCCTGAATTTTGGAGAAGAGATATCCAAGGTCAAAGAACAATCGATGATCTACGATTCCTTTTTGTTTTGGGTCCTTCGGGTACAAGGAATCGTTTTTTGCATACTTTCGGATTAGATAAGTCATTATTGCACGACTGTCAAACAAAAGGCTGTATAATTTTGATTGCTTGAATATAAGTGGTAAAAATATTGCGTTGCAAAGGAACATAGTTTGTATCAGTGAAACGAGTTGTTGGTATTTTTAGCAATAACAGAATTGGAATGTTTATTTTTATATCAACCACTAAAAAAAGGATATGCAATTTTTATAAATATTGTGAATTTATAGAAGAAAAGTGACGCATCTGCACTCTCTCACAATGTCGCATTTCAAATAAATAACAAAATAAAGACGTAAACAGGATTTCGGAGATGTTAAAGATTTTATGTTATAATAACAGAATTTTGCACTTTAAATATACACCACAAATTCACGAAAATATCTTACGACGATATCTTAAATCTTTAATATATTTCTTAAATCATTTATTATTAAAAGTAAAAAAAGTAAAAAATAAAACAATTAAAAATGTATATTATCTCTTGAATACATTTATTTAATTTTTGGAATAAATTTCGAGCTGTTAGACAATAATTTTTTCATGATTAACCGAGAACAAAATTATACTAACAAAACTCGATAAGAAGAAAGACATTAGCGTTGAAAATGATGCAAAACAGAAATTTAAATGCTTCATAATTTCATATACCATTCAAGAAATGTTCAGAAACCCGTTTACCTCAACATCTGTTTCAAGAGCTCTTTCACTTTTCTTCTCACACCCTTCTTAAACTCACGAAATTAAGAACATGACCGGATTACCTCTCCCAAAGTACAAATCCATTGTCGTTGATGGTCGGAATGGTGTGCTGTGGGTTCATCTATAACGGGAAACGTTGTAACGCCATTAAAAAATTGCTCGAAATTTCATGCATTGCAAAGCCGATAATATCGTCGCGAAAAAAAACTGAAAGTCAGGCATAACGAGTGTAGCCTGCTACTTATAAGCCGTTGAAATAATTTCATAAAAGCGGCGTACAATAAAAATGGTAATTTCACCTTATAAACGATGCCTCTCCATGCTAAACGAGCAGGAATCGTTGAATATTATACTCCATTGTATTTACCTTTAAAAATTCGGGCTTCATATGCTCTCCTTCAAAGAGATTAACGAATATAAGATTAAAATGCACCCCGATTGCTTTGGCTAAAACCATTAGAGTCCGGCACGGCGGACTGAGTGGGAAGTAATAAAAATCAATGGCCATTTTATCTTGTCTCGTTTGAGCTGGCAATGTTCGTCAATTTTTTACAATTATCTGAAACGAATATTGCCCGGAATGTAATAATGCAAATGCGAACGCAATCCCGCGCAAATGATCCGTTTTTGCGATTCGCTCGGGCTAAATTAAGAGTGGTGCTTTTGTTTCGGCAATTGTATTAATAATTATATTAATTGTTTGCCCGAACCGATAAGCCGGATTCATTATTTGGCGTGGCGAACAAGAAGCGGACGACGACTAAAAGAGTGGCCAAAAAAAAAAAAAAAAAAAAAAAATGCGGAGAAACGCCGACAACAACGCGCCAATGTGTATGCTTAAGCTCGCCCGCACGACCAATTACGAGACCTGTAATCTGTCGGAAAAAATCGTCGCGATCGAGCGACACGGGCGGTCGAATATCGTTTAAGGTGGCACTATCGTGAAACCAGGATATTACAGATTTTCATAAAATTGAAATATGTTGTACATGGAATAACTAGCTATCAGCTGACAATAAATAAGATTCTTCTGTCTAGAACCGAAGGTATTTAATGTTGAATTTGGTAAGACATTTATGGACGGTATAAGGAAAGAGATCTACGTCAAAAGGTTCATTTATTTAATATATATTCCCAATAAAATCTCAATATATTTCCAATATATTCCCAATAAATTCCCAATTATTTTAATGCATTGCGAATATATTGGGAATATATCAGGAATATCCTGGAAATATATTTCTTTATTTACTAGGGATTCTCAGTAAATATCTTTTCTTATACTTTCTACAAACAATTAGCAGATATTTGTATGCTTATTATCAATTCCAATAATCAGTTGAGCAATAACCAGATGACTTATTGTCATTTTCAACTTTTTCGAGCACCAAAAACAATAAACAACTTTCGAAAATGACTGTTGTGAGAGTCCCACCTTAATGGCCCAACCGGCCATTAAATGATGGATCGCGATATTCAGAATACCGGCTTAGAATATCGAAAGCGCAACAGTAATTAACTTCCATATATTCAAATATAATACCGATTACGATATCGCGAATATTACGATACCGCGCGGCGATAGGTGTGACTATTTGATATATGAACCGCTATCAAGATAGTATCGCGTGTAAAATAATAACGCGCGATAAGCGATTGAATATAAAATAATTAGAATGCGCGGATCTAATCGGGCATCCGCGTGCGGCGGTCAACGCTCATTATCATTCGGGTAGCGCGCGGAAGCGGGAGTTGGAAAAAGGGCAAAAACAACTGGACTTACCTGGCGAAACAAACTGTTGATTGTCATGAGGGAATAAACAAAGCACTGAAATATCGACTGGCAAGAACGAAAGCTCTAAGCGCAACTTAGAAAGGTATAAGACCGAGTTGCCATAGCGATGGCCACAAACAGTCATTCGACGGTGACCTTTAATTAGTTGATGCACAATGCGGAATCCGCGACGACAATGGCAACAATCGCGTCAGTCAAATTTGCTAACGGCGTCAATCAAAAATTTGTAATTGTTCAAGCAGGGCTGAAATTGAGTTCAGCAAACTACGGGATCAGCAATTTTCGAAAGTTCGTTGAAAAAAGTGATAATCAGACGAATGCAGAACATCATCTATAATTAAAGTTCTAACTGAAGTGACGATTTGACTAATTTATTAGTTTTAAGTCTAACTTACAGAATAAGAATTACATTTTTTAAATCAGCTCTGATTGATGTTTCATTCAATCCATGCGATATTTTGACTCGACGATAATTACGCAACTCTACATAACTATGTACAACTAACTATGATATAGTATAAAAAGAAACTTTCCGATTGCATAACTTATTCACTACTGACTATTGAGGTAATTACTTTTACATTCCACCACTTCTTCACTTCTAACCAGGGGATGCGATGATTTAAAAAATGATGAGACGCCAACTTACATGGTCCAAACAAATTTATTAATCGAACTCTGTATAATCAGTTTCGTGAACGTACAAAATAGTAGAAACGTTTCTATCGTACAACGAAATGGAACAACGCATCGTTGAGTGTCCGAAAAAATACACTTCGTAACAGTATCTAGGAAAACTCAACCGTCAAGTTTGACTCGCGTATCGTTAGTTTCATTTGTAGAAAACAAGCACTTTATTCATTCCGTCAGTCATTCAGGCAATTCAGGATCCTCGCAAATTAAGAGCCTAGCAAGCGCATTTCTTAAATTAACGTATTCGGCGGCGATTCAAACGCATCTTCGTCGCGAGTTTTCGAGTTCCTTTAAGGAGATTGGTTCATTCAGACGCTTTTTCTTAAGGTGAATTTACTGTTTTTTCGTTTGCGCGACCATCGCGTGAGTTTTGGCGAGTGTCGCGTCATTCAAGTGCGCTCTTCACGCGTTTCTGCCG
>JABFPB010001697.1:0-23678 GCA_022817645.1 Ceratoteleas bidentatus | reverse complement strand
TTACGCAGAATCTCGCTCTGGTCAGCAAATCAATATTTGATCACTATTTTTTTCTTAATTAATGAAACATCACTTTTTGCGCCAAACTGCCAATTTGAATTTGCTCCTCGCTTTCGACATCACTTTAAAAGAGGATGGATGTAGTTACGAACCTAGTGTATTTTCAGTTTGTGTAATTGTGTACAAAAATTAACAATTTAAATGAGAACAGTTCAATTGAGTTGTGGGAGAATTAAATTTCACAAGGAGCAAATCAATTCAATAATCCCATTTTGCTCAAACTTTCCCGGTGTTTTCTCTCACGTCGAAAACAACGGAAGATTTTTACTTTTATTACAGATTTAAATATGATCATTTACTTCAAGACCAAACAACAAGTCTACTGCCACGGAGTTAGGGTGTTTCTAGTATCTAATTAAAAATTATTTCAAATCATTCGATTCGATTCAAGATTGCTCTACTATTTGGAACTCTGCGAACATTTCTGAAACAATTTGCAATATACATTTGCAGACTTTCCCAGGAATGGTAAAACTCTTTAAAAAGTCCCAACTTCAGTATTTTTTCAGAGTTTTCTAAACATTTACAGCATTTTGTTAATAGTTTTACAGAGTTTTTAAAAGATTATCAGATATTTTGCAGATAATTTCAGAGGAATTTGCAAATTTGCGCACAATTTTTTTCCACCAGGGTATTCTCGTAAAATTCTCTTTCTTTCTGCATTCTTATTTTTAATTCGTAAAAAGTGTAGCGTCGGTAAAAAAATGTGACATCGTCTTGAAGCAATAATTTCTCTTTTCAACAGGCGAAAGAATCTTTGGAAGTTAATGAAGATATAGGAACTACCATTTTACCATTTTTTAGCCTAATCAATCATAGTTGCAATCCAAACGCGGTTATCTTGTCCACAGAAAAGTACGAATTGCTGGTTTCATTTTATCCAGTTAAAAAAGGAGATCAGGTATGTTACAAAGCAATTTATTTCCTTTTTCCTTCTCAAGTACAAGTAATTTAATTAGATTTTAATTTACAGATTTTTATTGCCTACCTTCCAGACTGTAAGTCTATCCCCATACTCGCTAGACAGAAGAAATTATTAGAGGGATACTATTTTGTCTGCGACTGTATAGCATGTGAGAATAACTGACCAATAAAATAAAAAAACTCTGGATCTATGTGTATGTATTTCATTTTTTCATTTTTTAATTACTCTATAAATTAATTAAAAATTTTGATTTGCACAACTAAAGTAATAAAGTTTAATGTCTTCTTCAAAAGAAATCTTTTTCCTAAGTCGCCAGCAATATTTCGTATATGAATATTAGAAGAATTTTGTTCTTTCATATGCACAAAACAGTAAAAATGTATTTTCTAAAACAAAAAATTCGAAATTATAAAATTAAATAACTCGTAATTATTCTAATAGGAAATCGTGAGTGATGAGAAAACAAGAACAGTTATACAGGAAAAAATAAAATTAGTGTTATCTTACACAGATATAATGTTAAACAAACTATCGATAACGAAGAATTGCAAGTAATCTTGCAAAGATTACATCTCGCTGTAGAAATGCACCTTGCAGAGAACTAGAAGTTAAAAAAAAATGCAGTGGACAAACTATTTCAAATTATCTGTTAAATCAAACTACGATAAATGGAATTATATGGAAAATAAAGCGGACATGGTAAAAAATACGAATAAAATTTATATTACATACTTTTAACTTGTCTTTATTTCACATTTCTCTGGTATACCTCTTATTTTTATATAATTTTTACAATTGAATTCTTAACCACTATTGAAATGCTAGCTTGTAAAGAATAGTTATAAATACACTAATCGCTAACAGTGTACATATCAAATTTTCTTTGGCGTGTCAAAGAAAATTTCACAATTGTCAATTTTGTTTCTATTTCTTATAAAATACATTTCCAGCTACGAAATCTCCGATAAACGATAAATACACGGCAAGCAATTTCTTTTTCCATGTTTTTTTGTCATAGCAAAATGTTAAGTGTGGCATTTCCCGCTTCCTCTTAATCGTATTTAATTCGGCAGCTTTCCAATTTCATAATTTGTCGTTTCAATAATATATTATTTCAACTTTGTCAAACAACAAACAAATATTCAAAAATATGTGTACAAAATTTGACTGGCAAAAACAACTTGATATCCGTATGATTTATATATATATTTATAATACAAAAGTTGTGTAAAATTGTCCTTTTCAAAATTCCCTCTATCACAAACTTAGTCCATTTAATAAATATTTATATTAATTACTTTCATCATGAAATAGAGAAGCAAATTTTGTTAGGTCAATGTATTTTTGCGAAGGGAATGATACGAATTGTTACCATTTTCTAGTTTGTTATTAGCATCATTGAATTTGTCTCGCCGAAATTATAACTGCTGCGATAAGTTAATTAAGGGACATTTAATGTGAACAACATGAATGATTTTCTTTTTTATCTCATACAACGTCTCTTAAGAGGTGAAGTACACGTCAACATCGATATTTAACATCAGCAACCGGTTGATGACAGTCTAACTGCAAACAATGAGTAAACACGTCGTAAGTGTTTACTAGATATTGAAGACGAACTTGATTAAGGAACCTCTCGTTACTTATGCAGACAACTCAAATGGTATATTATATGGACACTGTCTCAAACATTTCAATACATCGATTGCATAAAAACATGAATCCCTCAATTCAGACGTAATTTCTCCACTGTAATCCGCTACAACATGACATATGTATAAAATTTTTCTTGTTTCTTTGTATTTGTTTGATGCATCATACTTTATATTGCACCGTCAAAGTATGTTAAGGCAGATTCATTTATCTTCAAATATAACAAACACTGGATATTCATTTTTTTATTAAATAAAAATGTACAGGCATTTTTAAATATTCTTCCAAGGTAATTTCTTTGCTTAATGTTAAATTTAAAAATACCCCAACAGCACAACAGATTCTAAGAAGATTCTTGGAACATTTTTCAGAAATATTTTAAACGTTCCAAAATGTTTCTGGCGTGTCTCAAGAATGTGTAAATATATCGACACAAAGTAATATTCATTGAATATTTTTGAAATCGTGATACATTTTCTTTCAAATTCATCGAAGTTTTTCTAACATTTCGGGAATAATTTTATACTCGGAATATGTCTGTTTTTCATTCTATGTATTTGTAAAAGTGGACTCAATTCTCCATTAATCTAATCGCAATAACGTGCTTTGTCCCATTCTTCCGGAAAACATGTGCATTTTTTGGTAAATACCGGGGGTATGTTGGAATATTTCAAGATACTTCTGCAACGAGAAAAGTAAATCAAGATTTGTCCTAATTATTTCGTGCTATTTGGATAAATTGTCTCTCTGCTGCGCAATGCATGAACGCGTGATTCCTATACGAACACCCAACGCAAGGAAATAATATAATAAATAAAGCTTAACAGGTGTGTTTTCAAAATATCAATTAAATTAACGTGATTGTTAATTTTTAATTTAAAAATAGTTTATATCTCTTTCACGCAATCCGTATACGAACACCCTGAGCAAAGGAAATATGATAAATAAATGGTGAAATGTACTAAATTTATATGAATAGGGCATTCGTGACACTGCTTTCGGTACATCATAGTCAACAAAATTAAACGTTATCGTTTATTAAGGAGATTCGAAAAATTCCTAAATTTGGAGTCTTTTTCACTTAGCTTCGGTAGGGCTTCCTCCATGACATTGCGAAGTTTGGCGAGATCCGGTAACTTGTCACAGGACTCAACATTCAGTAATTCTGTGAAGTACATCTCCCAAGCCGCGCCTTTAGCATATCTGCAAGTACGAAAATGGCAACCAGTGTTAGCGTTCATTTACAAATCAAATAATTGATTGTGTCATTCAATCGGCATTGGAAGGTACCTTGGAATTTTCGAGTTAATAAACCAGCGTGACCCTACTTTAGAAACCTTCATGTAATTTCCAAAGAGTAAACAGTGACTAGATGCAGCGAGACAATAGAGATCCGTCTGATACGTCCAAGGCTTGCCACATTGCATTTCTATACAAGTAAAGTCTTCTGTTTTGATAACATGAGTGAAAGTTGTGTTTGCAGGAAACAACGTCATGTCTATGCTACATCCGAAATCGATTAATTGGATTGTTGGTCTCACATCCTCGTTCGGTCTATCACAAACAAAAGCTAGACTTTATTTCGGTACTTCCATTTCTGGAAAGTTTATCCGGAAATCTCATTCTTTATCCCAAAATTGAAGTTGTGAAATTCCTCTTAATCCCAAAATTCTTTTACCCTGAAATAATAAGTAGTCAAAACTCACGTATGCATCAGTAGAAAGTTGTCCGGTTTTATGTCTCCGTGTATTATTTTACACTTGTGTAAATGTTCAACTATCTGTAGCATCTCTATCGTGAAGAATATCGTCATACTCTCTGGTAATAATTTCCCAGTGGCTAGTTTGACTTGATTGGCCACGTTCAGTAGAGTTCCATACTTGGAATATTCAGAAACAAGGATGCTTCCGTTGTCTGCCACATATGCAGTTTCAACATCCATGAATCCCCGTAACTGCAAAGATTCATCAAAATCAATAAATCAATAATCAATAAATCAATAAAGTAAAAGAAAGAATGAATTCATAATAAATATTGGTAGAATCGTACCATATATGGATTGGTCAAACGAGCTTTGATTTCTCGTGCGATATAGTGCTCCCAAACCCACGAAGGCTTCTGCATCTTCAGTGCAACCACTCTTCTCGTCTGCTGATTTACAGCTTTGAAAACCGTTCCGTATGCTCCCTTTCCAAGGCACTTTTCCAAATCATAATCTTCGTTACCTGTAATTATTCGAAAAACCGAGTTAAAGATTAGTTATCAATTAACGAGTTAAATAATAGATTATCAATAATGAAATCTCCGTATTACCCACCAAGTCTAACCGTAGTAGAAGGCACAAGTTTGGTCAAACTATCAATCCTGTAGTATCCTTCCGAATGGTGGGCCTTCGGGAATCTCATTTTTTGCAAAAACTTGCCGATCAAAGTTCTGTCAAATGGATCAATTTCGCCTGGCCAATCAATTTCTATCTCTTCCTCCTCCTCCTCCTCTTCCTCTTCCTCTTCCTCCTCTTCCTCTTCTTCCTCATCCTCCTCCAACTCTACTTCCTTTATCTCTTTCAGTCGCACGTCTTTCACATTTTCTTTATCCTCAATGTCTTCCAGCATTTCGGGCTCAGCATCCATCGGTTCATAATCCATTGAATCCACTTTGGAACTCACAATCTCTTCATTTATTGCCTCGGCGTTATACTTAAACGTGAGTGGCTTGCGCAAGTCGCAGGTGTTTTTGATGTCTGACGTGATTTGGTCCACATTGCGCTGAACGGTTCGTGGGCTCTGCGCGTGAATCGCCTGAATGTGAGTCCGGATCTTCTGCTCGTGTAACAATTGCTCACTACCTAAAGGGAGCAAAAACATTGATTGAGAATTATGAATGAAAAATTAAAAAAAAAAAAAAAAAAACAAACAAAGTCTATGAGTTCAATAAATCTTACTGGAACTACTCTCTTTAGTAGCCTCCATTATAGTGCTCAACGTCTTCTTAGCAGCCATTTCCTCCGTCATTGATGGTCTGAAATGATTAAATGACGTAAAGTATCAACCAATCAAGTCATTATATACCGATGTAATGGATCCCAACAAACTCACAGTTGGTGGTGCTGTTGACCATTATTATGATATTGATTTTCATCCTTTGCAGCGTAAGGCTGAGCTTTGAAATAATTTGTAAGGGGAGTAGAACAGCTTTTGGGATGGTTCTTGAAAATCTCCGTATAATTGCCAATTTCATCGGGTAACGATGTAGTCTCGTAACACTCGTTCAGGTTCATGTTATTGGATTCTAACTGCTGCTTCATCAGGTTTCCATCAACCAGGGATCTCTTATAATCACTGCCAAGCGTGTTCTCCTTATCTTCAGTTCTTTCAAGCAGATCTTTCAAATACCGACGATTCGGAACAGATGATTTGTCGTATGGCTGTTCTGAAGGCATTCTGCAATTAAACCACACTTATTGAATGTCCTATATAACGTTTCAATGAACAATTCAATTAATAATCTATTGGGACTCGCAGAATTGAATGCGAAGCCAGAACAAAAAATGTAAACCTTTTTAAACATTTATTTAAAACCTTCATTAAACCTTTTTTTAAACATTTATTAAAAATTATATGAATGTTTTAAACGTTGAAAGAATCCTGCGATTCCCGGTATCAATCGACGAAATGCCTGAAATTCCAACGAACCTAAAATCTTTGCTTGTCTCTGGGTCAGTATACAGAGAAAAGTCCAGTTGTTTCCTGCTGTCTACATCCTGGTGGTGAACCGATTGCATCGGCATACTGTAATGGTCAAATCTCATGTTGCCTTGCATGGGGTCGGTATATGCATGGTGCTGGTGTTGCTCCTGGATGTGCTGCTGCGGACTCATATTCTGTTGCTGGGTGAGATGCAACTGCGAACTCAGGTGCTGTTGTGGATTTAAGTGTTGCTGGGCCGTTAAATGCTGCTGCGAACTGATATGCGGCATACTGCCCATGTGGGACTGGGTACTCATATGCTGATGGGCTGGCATATGCTGTGCACTTGCCAAGTGTTGCTGCGAAGAACTCATGTGTTGTTCCGGAGTATTCATGTGCTGCTGGGAGGCAGTCAGGTGCTGCTGGGGAGTGTTCATGTGCTGTTGGGGAGGACTTATATGTTGCTGGGAGGTACTCATGTGCTGCTGGGGAGATTGCAAGTGTTGCTGTGGCGCAGCAATGTGTTGTGGTGTGGCTATGTGTTGGCCGGGATTGATGTGTTGCTGGGGACTGATATGCTGTGCCGCACGATGGTCTATCTGCATGTGCTGAGGTTGCATGTGCATTTGATGGGCCATGTGCTGCACAGATTGTCCTTGGCTGTGCATGGGGAAATGCATTTGCAGGTGAGGCATCTGCTGATGCTGCGAGGGAGACTGCAAGTGTGGCGAGTGGTACTGGGGTTGGATGTGCGAGGAATGGTGGGGGAGTTGCTGGGAGGTGTGGTGGATTGGAGTCTGCAGATGCGAAAGATGATGTTGGGGATGCTGCGAGTGCTGGGGATGGGACGGGAGATCATGCAATGGTTGAGTCTGCATGTGAGAGGACTGGTGCTGATGATCGTGAAGAGGTTGTACTTGCGAGTGCATATGAGGAGAATGGTGTTGCTGAAAGTAAAATGTATTATGTACTGCTAATGCTATTTTATTATTGGATATAATTCTGAGATGATTATGGAAAAAGAAGCTAAGTACACTTGTCAGGGTGTCTAGCGAAATCTCTAAACGAAATTTTCGGTTAATTCCTGGTTTTTTCAAAAAATTTCCCGGGTATTAGAAATGCTAAGAAAAGATATTACTACTATTTGAAAAGTTTACAAATAATTAAATAACGTTGTCTTCATAAAGATTTATGAAGTTGCTTCATTTGACAATGAAGCAAATTAAAATTATTGGCTGAACTTTTATTTCAAATGCACATTAAAATTCTTGTGAACATTTTGTCAAACCTCACGTGACAATTTCAGAGCCAAACATAAGACGCAATTATTGTTAACTTTTATATTTGATCGTAAAATATTTTCAGAATTATTTAATATTTTTTTGGGCAATTTTAGATTTAAAAAATTAAAATATAACAATTAATAACAATTATTTAATTCTCGGTCTAGAAACAAATTCCCAGTTTTTCCAGGACCAAAAACAATTCCCGGCTAATTCCCGGTTTTCCCGGTCGCTAGAAATCCTGCTTGTGAACATTTCGAATGAAATGAGTTGAACGATAAATTATCGTATTAGTTGAAAATATTTGTATCGTTATTGATATAACTTGTTGAGTTAAGTCTTGAGATATTTTCCCAATCTTTATAATTCGCAATCTCTATCAAGATGGCCACTCTTTTTCTGAAAAAAATGTCCCTGACTTTTCCAGGTTTTCCAGCCGATTTTCAAAATTTGTCCGTCTTTTTGATGAAATAACCGGCCACAAATCGCCGTTTTAAAAAATTTGCCACGCTCCACAGCAAATTTATTGAAAGTTTTGTAAAGTTTCAAGTAGTTTATTGTTATTTTCCGACAGTGCATTTACACAAACCCCCTTAAAGTATTTTTAATTTAATAATAAGTAAACTCATTGGAACAAATTACATTCATCTTTAATTTGTTGAAAATGCGGCCTTGGAAACAAATATTAATAATTACAAAATTGTTCCTTGAATTTTCCCTGATCAGTAAAATTCCCTGACTTTTTCCAGCTTTCCACGTTTTCCAGTGGAGTGGCTACCCTGTCTACTTTTCTACGTTTTTGATAGAAAAATACAGTGAAACTTTTAATTTCCATTGAATTTCGATTTTAGATGTCATAACTTATTAAACTGTTTTACGCTTTCGTAAGTAAAAAAAAATACCTTTTACATAAATGTAGTTTTCGAGAAAATACAAATAGATGAAATCTATTTATTTTTGGTGGTAATTTGATAATTTTCCAAAAGTGGACTTAGCTTAATTTTTCATAACCTCCCTTTCGAATATATACGTCAAGCATTAAACAATTCATTAACTTCAGAATATTGCAATTATTAAAAATTCCATAATCTCATTACTAACTACAAAATAATTTTTGTATTATGATGATTGATGTACAAATTATCGTATTACAATAATGTATATAATTCATATATTGAACCTAACCATTTGAATAGAATCATAGAATATTTGACGTATAGTAATTATAGTAATCATAGAGTATTTGACGTATCCGCCCTCTTAAGTTGAAAAAAGTTTGAAAATTACCGGCACATGATAATGGTAACTATTTTGTACCATAGAGTGATTGAAAGAACTTTGGTTTTCTCTATCACTAAACGAATTAAGGAATTGTGGATGGTTTTCCTGGTCATTATAAACCGGTGGATTAAACGTTGGGTGATTTTTTTGGCTTGACATTGCGTGTTGTGTCATTGAACTGTCCATGTGAATGTCAAACGGGAATTTCATGTTGTTTCCATCATTTGGCATTTTATGCAACACTGGAGTCACAGGAATCCTTTGAGTTCTGTCTTCCGCAACTGGCGACTGCCATAAGCTCTGTCATAAACATATTTACAAATAAATATTGCAAAAAACACTCAAGTAAAAATAATGATCAAATCTTGATATATAATTGATTCAATCCTTTTGATCGTGAACTGATGGTGATTTTATGGAATCAGAATTTGGAAGATTATCAAAACTTGATTGACAAATTACTCAGGCTTATACAAACCTGAATAATCGATCTCGCTTCCTTTGTGTTAATAGTTAAACTTTGATCGTGTAAATTTTTGTCCTGGTCAGGATGCTGCATGTACAAATTATTGTGCTGCTGTTGTTGCATATTCATTCTCGACATCTCTTCAAGCTGCTGTGCCTCGAGTCTCTGCTTTTCCAGTTCTGCCTCCTTCTGTTGGCGTTCAATTTCCTGCCGATGCACTCTCTCCAACTCCATCTGTTTCTGTTGCTCCTTTTCCGCCTCCTGTCGTTGTTTCTTTTCGTAATACTGACGCTGCTGTGACTCCATACGCTCACGCTCGGCTGTCTCCATCATTTGCTTCTGCCTCTTCATTTTTTGAACACGCTCGGTCGTATTAAGATCCGCGTTCATTTGCAAATTCACATCAGAATCATTGCAGATAGCGCTGATGTTCTGTTGCGCTTTTCGTCTAGAAAAATACTTATCCGCTAATAACTCTTCTAAACTACGATCTTGATTATTATTGTACACATCTTTCTGCGAATATTGCGGCCTAAAGGTCACATTTGGTCTCAATTCAGGAAGTACGAAAATAGGAATGTCGAGTCCCATCCAAATTCTGCTGTCATCAGAATATAATTTATGATTGGGGAACAGCTGAACACCAGTGTTGAAGATATCCTCTGGTCCATCTTCGTGAACTGAAAACAATTTAGTTTTTGTATGTTCAATCAGGTAGAAATTATTATATCATTTATTTAAGATTACACATATATATTTTATTTAGGGATGTTATGATTTTAATCAAACCAGGATTTTTTACATGAAAAAATTAGACTTAACTAATGAATATCACATATTAAATAAGAATTTTTACATTTCGTAAATTAAGTATTATATTAATTGTTTAATTAGTAGTTTAATTTAATTTATTCTATTATGGTAAGAAATGTATTGTAGGATATTATGTTTCAAATATAAAGTAAATAATTGTTTAGTCTTTTTATGTCTTTTAAGTCATTAAAAAGATTGCTACGTAATATTTTAAAAAATGGTGCATCTAAAGGAATAGTTTTTTCTATATAAAGGAATAGTTTTACCTATACAATATTTTGTATGACTTTTGACAACAAATTCCACAAAACGGAGAATGTTAACAATTCTATTCTTATTAATATTTCAGTCAGTTATAGTAAAAAATATACTTTTCCAGATACAACTTTTGTAAAATTTATCTGCAGAAACATAAATCTGTAAGTTAAACTTGTTTTCTTATATGAAATGAAAATTGTAAAATTTTGAAGCAGTATAAATGTTTCATAGACAATATCATTTTTCTTAAATAAAGTGTCGCAAACAATGTTTAATTTTGCTAAGGATACTGATTAAAGACTCAATTTTTGCAACAAGCACATCAGTGTCAGTAAAGTGTAACAAATATTTAACTTTATTTTCTAGATGATAACTAATGTTAAGGAAATTTAATATCTAAATTAAACAAATCTTATTTAAATCAATCAAATCCGATTAATTGGATTTTTTAAGGTAAAGGGACAGGGCCGGATTAGTATATTTGGCGCCTCTAGGCTCGGACCAAATTGGCGCCTCCTCGAAATGTTTTTACATTTATTGCTAAACAATTTTTTTATTTAAAAAATATGGCGCCCCTTCAGAGTTTGGCGCCCTAGGCCATGGCCTTGTTGGCCTAGGCGGTAATACGCCAATGTAAAGGGAATATCATTAATGGATGAATTTGTTAGAACAAGTTTTTCTTGATACCATTCAATTAGTTTCTATTAATTTGTAACAAAAAATGGTAACTACAAATTTGGTAAACTGTGTTTTTTTCATTAAATTTGAATACAATCTAATTTATTTAAACTTAAACTGTGTTTATGTCATATTTCTTTATTATATTTTATTTCAAGCCATAAAAATTTGCTACAACTTTTAGCAAAATATTTGTTCTCATGTTTTATTCCATCGGTATTCTGTATCATTATCTTTAAGTTAAATCCTGTTTTACCCAGCAATCTTAATTGTACTACATGTAAGTAATTAATATAGAATTAACGTCTGCATATAATATATGAGTGAAAATTATTTTTTGAACAATTTAGCAGACTAAAAAATTGTATGATATTATACAATTTTTTTGTAGTTATTCCTATGCTCTTTTACTCTGGTTTCCAGAGCTCGTTTTGTTTGTCCAACATAATAGCTGTTTCAATCTTTGCATGTGATTGCATTTTGTAAATTATATTATGTTGTCTATTTTTTGTCAATTTGTCCTTTCCTTTCTTAATAATATGGTCTAAACTGTTTTGTATTGTTTTGATGATATTGATGTTTAATGGTTTTAATGTTTAGGATGTGTTTCATGCGTTGTTTGGTGTGTTTGTTGATGAAATGCATAGGATATTTATTCTTCAAGAGTATATTTTTAACAATTAGCTTTATATTTGATCTTCCTTAATCATATTTTTAATAGCCCTCCATTTTTATTATAAACAATTGCCACAACATACTTTTGAACGGCGCCTTTGCAGTACTTGGCATCAACACACTTCCAATTCGGGGACCACCAGTCCATGGTCCAGCCTTCAACGTGTTTTCTTTGTGCATATCTTTGTATAAATCCTTTTTTTCGGCTACATAATCTAGGACACTTCCTTTGTATTTGTCAGCATCGTCCTGAATCAACAATGGCACACATTTCAACTGATTGCCCCCTGCAGCTATCAAATTTAAATCCAGATTGACTTGAGACATTACCTGAAAGATTGGAATGATTGCGTTCGATTTGTGCGGCATCAGCATTTGGGGAACCGTGCCAGGCATAAAGTCTCGAATGCGATCTCCTGACCTAATTGTCCCAACTTGTCTTCCAGCACCAATGGTTTTCAGACAGCTGAATGCTTGCCTCTGTTCTGCCAATGATGCTGGTTGCATATCATCGACGCGGCCAAAAGTCTTACGTGCAAAGGCAAGTTGAAAGTTTCTGAAAACAAATGGTTTTTAATATAAAAAATTAACAAATTTAATTACAGTGAAAAATGGTGAACAAAAATCTGTAGTGGCTTACTGATGAGCCAACTGCAATTCTTCGAATGGTTCGGCGTGTGCACTAATGCCAAGCATGTAAACCTCATCAGCTGTTTTAAAATCATTAGCTTGTTCTAATTCGAATGCCCATGCTCTATATAAATCAGCAACCATTGTACCAATTCCTTTGTGAAATAAAAGCCTGTACAGTTCTATTGGATCTTTTTGCATATTTATCTGCAATGAAACAGTGGATTAATCAATAGCAACGTGTGAAAAATATCATTTACTATTAAAACATTATTATATTATATCATTTACATTTAAATAATTGTAAAGCACAGATACCTAAGGAAGAAACTTTTTCAGTTATAACTTACAAATTTTATCCAGAGGCGAATAAATCGTCGATCTTGACGGTAACGGGGATCATTTTCAAAAGTTAATAAACAATTTCTCAATGTATTTAGTGGACTTTCGGAGCTGCTTTTTGGGTTACTTTGTTCCAGCCATACTATAAATTCATACCATTTTTCTAATGGATCATCTCCATCATATTCTCTTATTGTCTCCTCATGTTGTCTGGAAAAGACAAACAATATTTATCTGCAAATAAGTCCGGGTATTGTGGTATGTTTATAACTTTGTTTTTTGAAATTACAGTACTTTTTCATTGATCCACTTACTTGTGCATTATAAAGTATAAATTCTGAATGTAAACATCTTTTCAAACATATGTTACACAAAACAATTTTAACTGACTGAAAACCGATGCATTTTAACGCAGCACCATATTTTGATATTGTTGTTGTTTACCGTTTTTCTTGCAAAAGAAGTTGTTGAGCTTCTTCATCTTCGTCTGCTTGAAGTGCAGTGCCCAGCTGAGCAGCATTTCGTCCATGTCGCAGTGGTTGAATATTCTCTTTACAATTTAAAAACTTTTCTGGATCCATGTTTCTACTCTTACTTCTATTTCATACCTTGTAAAATATAAAAATGGCTAATTAATGGTTAACTTATAAGTTATATAAATATTGCATTCATTTAGATAAATCAATATTAATATTGAACATCAATGTCCTGTCTATATAATTTAATCAATTTTTAATACAAAATATAATGTACCTTATCACACTTAATGACTTATATGCTTTTAAGACATTTATTCCAATTATACACATTGAGTATTCAAATATCTACATCATATTTTAGATCTTAGATGATTCTGAACTTGATTTTTCAGAATATAATGTTCATAACTGTTTAAACGGTTTTTTTCTTTAAAAAATTAATTAATTAATTAAAAGATATTGAAAGTTTACTTGTTCTCTTCAGTTTACTAATTTTTATTAGAACCCAAGATCTGTAGAATAACAAATAAAATGGAAAAGATATTAAAAATAACGATTTCAAGTCCTTCACTGAAGTAACTTTTCCAATTGCTTGGCAACAATTCATCCTGTATTTATTGTTTACATACTACGAAAACGAACATCTTAAAATGTGTAAAATAAATACTGAATATTCCAGGAGATCCACTGATACAATATTTACCTACATAAAACTGGATAGTTAATTTGTAATTGAGCATTAGAACATAAAAACTAGAACTTCCAAATTATCTTATACAGATGTAAAACTACAATACAATAAAATAAAAAAATGCTTCACCGTGCAACTCTTTCCCACACACTCAAAAACTTTGACAACATTTTAATGGCCCCTGCGTATGTGACAAACGAGCAACACATCCCCATACTTGCACTGACAAAAACTGGAGCCGTTCGCTTGCGAGCAGCCAGCTCACTCGACAATTACAATTGACCATTCTTCTGCAATTCGTCCACCGAGTTGCATCCGTCCAGTCGCAAATCCACCGAAAAAAACATAGCCGCGATACTCGATCACTTAGTCTCAGTGCAAGTGAGACGTAAACTTTCGATCTCGCGATTCAGCCGAAATGGAAACACTATTCGCGACACTAACACGAGTCGCGGAATTGTCGGGCCGCAACGCGTACGATTTTTGGCGCGCGCTCGTTTGCGATTTGGATAAAGCGGATCTCGCGATTTTCACGGGCGAATTTGCGGACGGATTTGGGATCGGTGGCTACGAAGCGAGGTTTCAATGCGCATATACATATAGGTGCACTCGGGCGCACGGGCTTTCGCCCATCGCTATCTCGGATCGTCGTACGCTTGACAACTTACCAAAATACGACATAATCGCCGCTGGCGCGGTTGCGTGCCGTTTTAATTTCGAGAAGGCGGCCGTCCCCGATGCCAGTCGCACCGAAATCCACTCGCCCGAGCGACTGCGATTTAGTGACGAAGACGCTACACGGCGAGGTTAAACGGTCATACATTTATATTGTTGAGGTTCGGCGCAGAGCTACCAACTTGAGCGCAGGATCATGGGGGGAAAGTCACTAGATGCAGTTAACGAAGTGAAATTTTTTTTTTTTTTAATTGCAAGATAAAGCAATTTGTACCTTGCACGAGTAAATGAAAAACGATTTAATACGATGGGTAATTGTGCATTTCTATTTCAATGGGAATCAGATTGCTGCGATTGTAAACGATAGAAAGATTTCTCAATTAAAATATAAATAGTAATGAATTGAAAAAATCACCCTTGCTAAGATTTGAACTCGAAAAGCTCGGTTCATCGATGTTGCACTTTACCGAGAGAGCTACTTTGACTTTAATGTCTAAGATTTAACTTGATCACAATTCACAATTGATAAAAATTCCGTGTAATAAAAGGAAAATTTGAAAATGTCAGTAAACGTCTGATAAAGTCGGAAATTAAAGAATAAAAAATGTCAGGAAAGTCCCAGTTTTGCTTCTGTATTCATAATAATTATCCTATTTTTTTTCGATATACGTAAAAACAAGAAAAAGGGAAAACAAGTATGAAACAATATCAAAATCGGGACCTTTCAGACTTTTTTCCGACTTTTAAAAAGACTTTTTCATACATTGACAGATTTTCCAATTTTAAAAGAAACCTGATATGCTTTAAGAAAGGGGGTAAAGTTAATGAGATGTGACTGCACACTTGTTTAATTAATAAAAAAATGATAAATTAATTAATATATGCTATATAAATAGATATTAACTGTAAATGTAAATTTTCAGTTGTGTACAATTCATTCACGATTACATATGATTGGATAATCACCCGAACGGAACATCTCCCTATAGGGCATATGATTATCATGTTCATTTGATGATCAAGCATCAATCACATAGTCTTCGAATTGAAAAGTAATCTCAATTTTTCATGATTGGAATATCACTACCCTAGTAGAAATAAATCTCTGAAAATCTCTGAAAAACTATCAGAACTGGGACTGTCAGACTTTTTAAGAGATTTTCAGAGATTTTGAGGACTTATCATGCAATTTTCAATTTTAAATAAGTCTATTTTCTTTGAAACTCGAAAAAAACTCTGAAAACCTCTTATAATCAGGACTGTCAGAGTTTTTCATAATTTTTCAGAGTTTTTCTTAGATTTGATTTCTACACGGGTGGTAGAAACGCTGAATATCTGTGAACATTATTATATATCTTTTTCTATCGTTTTTCATTTATGTACTGGGAAAATCATTCGTGCAACAACTCAAGTCCAGTAAAAAAAAGGAAACACAAATTATCTGCTAATAGCAAAACGGTGGTGCAGAGTTATTTGCAGAAGCAAGAAATGCAGAATAACACTGAAAAATGTACCAAATTTTTTACAAAAATCATCATTACGAAGAAATTCTTTAAACATGTAGGTGAAATGGTTTTCAGCACAGCTATTCTTATGGGAATTATAGTTTATGATTTTATAGCTTCTTTAAAAACGGAGGTATTATTTTGGACAAATTGAAAAATAATTTTATCCATGTATACAAAACTACACATACACTTAGCAATTACTGAAAGAAATATGCAAGTTTTTCTGAAAACTCACTCGCACCTTGACCAATGTCAATAAATACACAGTCGAATACTAGAAAATCTTTTATTACGTTTCTTATAAACAGAAATGCATTTATTCGTCCCGCTAAACACAAATTCAGCTGAACATAATATATCCGATCAACATGACCATTCATTCCCACGAAATGCGATTCCCGCGTCATCGATCAGTTGAACAAATCGCATCCACACTTTACCATATCACTCTCCTATCGCAAAGTATACCAATAATGGATCTTGTGGTTAGGAAAACGGTTACAAAAAATGACTAAATGATTTCCTTTTAGTCGCCAAAATTGTTCTGCTTTCGTCATGAACATCATTTCATAAAAAAATGCCAGTATATTACATATTGCGCGTCCTTATCGAACCTCCATTCATATTCACAGAAAAAGATATTCCCGTCGCGTTTTACTCGAATAAAAAACGTTCGTACAAAACTCGTACACGCCGCGAGCGCCACCTATGCTCGCTTACAACTCGTCGGAGCCAGTCTTGACAGGTTTGCCCTTTCTGTCGAAGCCCTTGAGTGGGTTCGTGGCATGTTCGGCGATGTACTTGACGAAGTCGTCGAGTTCGCGGCCACCCTCGTATTTGACCGGGCTGTCCTTGCTGTCCTTCGGCACCCAGAACAGCGTCGGGAATCCTCTGACTTCGAACTGCGCGGGTACGTCGTTCGCCGTGGCGTCAAATTTGACGATCGCGACGTCTTCGTCGGCCATCTTGGTGCCCAGCTCCTCGAAAACTGGCGCCAGGTTCTTGCAGTGACCGCACCAGGGCGCATAGAATTCGATGAGCGTGTCCTTGCCGTTGTTCGTCACGACTTCGTCAAAGTTCTTGGCGACGGCGACGGTCACTGGGCCGGAGTTGTCGCTGGGCACTTCCTCGGATTTCAGGTATGGCTCCAGGGCGTCGTCCTTCAGGTCATTGAGGAACTGCTCGAACGAGTCCATGGAGAATTCGTCCTTGAGAACGAACTTCTGGTTCTTGTCGTTGCGGGCGAGGACCACGGGTTTGTCGTTCTGCACGAACTCGATTCCGAACTCGTTGAGCTCGTGCTGGAACTCGTCCTTGGAGGAGATGGCGAAGTTGAATTCGGGGAATTCCTTGGCGACTTTGAGGACGCGGTTGCGCCAGTAGTTGGTGCCCTTAGGATTCTTGACATAGTCGACGGCGTAGTAGGCTACGACGAGAGGATTCTTGAACTCGGCAGCGTTGTCACGAGTACGAATGCCGGCGATACCGAAGCTGCAAGATAAGAATTGGAGTGATGTTAGGATTAATTTGAAATTAGAGGGAGGTTTTGGTGAAGTTTCAAGTGATGAAATTTATATAAGTAGGAATTAGAGTTTGGTATCATGGATGGTAAAATGAGAGTATATTAATGAGGTGTACACTGCCACCCAAAATAAAAAGACCGTAACTACAATGGGATTCCTATGTAGATGCGTGCCTTTTTGAAAGGATTATACACATTTATTGAAGGAATAAAATGCAATTAGAAATGTTTCTGCATAGGGGTAAAATTTCAATTGAAAATGTTAAAAACTGTGGAAGTATGAGTTATTTATGTAATTAAAATCGACCTAAAATCCCTTCAATTTTAGATCATAGATAAATTTTCAAATTGTGTAATATTTTTGTCTTTTTTATAATTTCTCAACATTTTTAATTTCTGTAAATTTTCCGAATTTTAAAATATGTTTTCACATTGTTATAATTGTATCAAAAAATTCTACATTGAGTTAAATTAGTCTAAGTTTAAGAAAATGTGTTTTGACTGGGAAAAACACATTTCTGTTTACTTCGATAATTTGGAAGAAACGTAAATAAGAAATTATTTATCATTGTTAGTTCATGCGTTAACTTAAATTGTATTTATTAATGCTTCAAAAATTAAAAAAAAAACGTTTTCCTCCATTATAAAAATATTCGTTATAAAACGCACATTCATTGGAATATTGAAATCTGTTTTATTCCCTTATCAAAAATTTGTTCATAAGCTCAAATCCATTAACCATGCATTGAGATCACTCGGAATTAAAGTAAAATATCCATGTTCTAGTAGTGAATTCATGACGTGAATTCCACCCAATGTTCCTCAATTCTTCAATCTTTTCGTTTCGTTTCGGAACGAAACTAACAGTTCTTGGGACGTTTCGAAACGAAACAAATGGACTTGTAAAATTTCGTTTTGTTTCGGAACGAAACTAAAAGTTTTTGGATTTTTCGTTGCATTTTCCACCCCTGTTTCTAAGTCAATTTTTAAGTAAATTTCAAACAAACAGAAAAAATTTTTGAACAGTGGCAGACTTTGCAATATCTGTTCTTGGGAAACATCCTTGTAAAATGCTGTCTTTAGTTCCTATCTCGTATTTATCATTTTCAGTGTTTTCAAAGGAAAAAATCTCGGAAAAAACATCGGAAAACAAAATTATTTTTAATTTTAACATGTTATAAGATCTATTGCTAGTATATTCTTCAAATTTAACGCGGTTGACAACATCGAGTAAATCCACCACTGTCGCCACTTTTCTTTCACATTTCTGTCTGAACATTAATAATTCCAATATGCTTGTTAATATTTGGGAAAATTGAGTTTGTTATGAATTGTAATCTATTGAAATGCGCACGATTTTCAATTTAACGCCGTTAAGCTTAATGGACTAGAAATTGTCCGGTCATTGGAGAAATGCTTGATTTTTCGCTTAACAGCCTGAATAAGTTAGGCTGATAGAAGAAATTATGAATATTTGTTTAACTGCCGGCATTTAGGTAATGGCCATAGCCACTGTATTGAAGGCTCCAAAAAGGGGGCGGAGTCCTTACCAAAACCGGCAGTGAAGCCTTGCGATTATCTCCACGTCTCACTGCCTATTTTCGACGTTTGAAAACTATCGAAAATCGCCTGCTCTGTTCGTTGCGAAAATTGCAACACATTTCTCTCCGTGCATAAAACACTCAGGGGATTGTTTACAAATATTTCTATCAAATTTCAGCATACAATGACTCTGTCGTGTGCAACAAACAAGTTAGTGTTTGACAGTTTTCTCCATGCAATGATTAATGGAAAATCAATAATTAACCATTACTTATAATAATTAATGGATCATCAGTCATTAACAATTGCTTTTGCAATGGTTGATAGACTACAGCTCCCCCCTCCAATTACAAAATTCCATCAGATATCTTTAGAACTAACTATATGTATCAATTTTAATGATGTTATATCAAAAAGTCAGCTGTTAAAGAATTTGTCTATTTTAATCAAAATGAATTCTTTGAAATATAAGCTTTCCGAAACTGTAATAAAAATCAGGGCAAACGGGCCTCATTTTCAAGAAAAATGACTTCAAAGTATGCCTCGTAAGCATCTACTTTACATAGGCGCTTATGGAGTAGGGTAGGTTGTTGGTTACTTTTATTAAAAAATATACCATATAAAGTATTGTCGAGAAACTGACATATATATAGAAAACTTTGTAGAATACGTTATTGTAAAGAAAAAATATTGTTACGGGATAAATAAAAGAAATATTCCAATGAAATTGTACAATGAAATTCACAATTGCTCACAATGTGTTAGACAGAGACAGAAATAGTTCGGCTTGTGTTAAATTGTTACTAATGTTGCACTTTACCTTGATAAACAAATAAACAAGTGAACTTAATGAGACACGAAAAATCGAATTCATGAAGTTTCCTACAGTTTTGGCCAATTTACTTGAATTTTAAAATATTTAGCTATTTAGTTGCTAATTTGACTACTATAATATTCTTAAACCACCAATGGGGAAATATATATATTTGGCTTGCCTGAAGCCAAACTTGTCTAAAGCAATATAACAAAGTTTGAACTGTTCAAACTGTTCAAAAGTGTTCAAACTGTTCAAACGTGTTCGAACTGTTTGAAACAATTCAAACATAGTCGGACATGTTAGAACATTATATTTTCCAAATTGTCCACTCACTTTTGAACTGTTCAAACATTTCAACAAATCTAATACATAACCATAGTATCATACATAAAAAATTTCGCTGGTGGATTCTAAGTGGTTTTTGATAGCATTTTTATACAATCTCATGATTTTCCAAACCTGGCCATTACCCATTACTTTCATAAAATTGTTAAAGGTTAATTAAATATTGATATGTATTTGAGTATCACTGAACATCACAAAGTAGTTACTATTATACTTACAAGTTCTTCATCACAAAGTCATTAACATCACTAATGGAATCTCCTCCTTTGTGTGTGATACTAGCAGGCTCAAACTTGTTATGCAGTTTCTTGGGGCGGTACAGTACAATGTTGTTTCTGCAAAAGTCATACCTTGTTAATACAATTCTCTATACCAAATATTTATATTCAATAGCAATATTAAGATAATATTTACTTCAATCCTTCTTTCTCCAAAATGTCCTTGGCAGATGTGTGTGCGAACTGCACCTTTTCCTTCAACTTTTTAGAGACAGTGTGGAAAGCAGCAGCCAATGGGGAATCGTCTTTCTCAAAGAAACCGACAACGACGACCTCATCAGATGCCATGATATCTTCGAAAGCCTTCAAGTCATTCAGCTCTTTGGAAGCTGGTCCTACTTGAGCCTAGAATACAATTATTTGTAGATTAAACAATAAAACGAGAACTAAGCAATGAGTCTGAGTAATGATTAATTTGAAATTCAACTTTAAACCTAATGTTCTTTGTGATTTCGAAAACTCACCTTCATGTATTTGGCAATTCCAGCAGCTTCTCTTGGGCCATTGTACTCAGTGACAAGATCACCGCCAGAGAAGATTTTCAGAGTTGGATAGCCACTGACGGAATATTTGCTACAGGTTTCCTTTCCTGCTTCAGTACAATCAATCTTTGCCAAAGTGATGGAAGGATTATTGTATTTCAGCAACTCAGCAGCCTTAGCATATTCAGGTTTCAGACGTTTACAATGTCCACACCTGTGAAGTGAAACAAATTATTAAGAGTGTTATAGCAGTCAAATTGGTGATTAATCTATGGAATAAAGTTGATTTTTTTCATTCATATCAATACTTTGTCAATAGTATTGATATTGATATTAGTTAGTCGAGTAACTAAATACAACAAATTAAATAAAACTAAAATATCTTTGCTGCCTGTGTGAGTCAGTCAGTTTGGTTGGATTTAATTTTTTAAGTTTTGGATGAATTTATTTAATGAATTGAAATAAATAAATCTGGTAATAAATTAATCTACATATGAATATTATTAGAAAATTATATTATAGATATAATTTTCTAATTATTATGATTATTTTTGCAACATATCCAAAATCATATAACTTTTCTATTGATGTAATATTGTTATGCTAATAATAAATGAATACCAAGTTGTTAGAGAATATTTAATATTTATTTGTATTTTGAATTTACAAAAGAAAACATGAATAAAATCAAGAATCTGTCTGTGTATACATTACAAATAATTAATTAGGTAATTGCATGGATAATCATGATGTATTTGCAAGTTAAGTTGTTTTAATGTAAACTGAAATTTAATATTTAATATAAGCCTACCTGAAATTTGAGAAATTAGAATGGATATACACAATGCAAAGTAATTAAAAAAAGAAAAGAAAAAGACATTCCTTAAAGCAAAAGCCAAAGTCCAATCACATTATAAAAAAAAACGTTTCAAATTCAATTATATAAAATCTCTAAGATCAACACAAATATATATTTACCTCAAACGCAAATAGATATTGAAATATATAGCAATGTGGACGATAAAGAATTCAATCAATATAACTATTCCCTATCTTTCTATACCATTTCTTCTCCCAAAAATTACTTAATAAAAAATTAAAAAAAAATACAAAAGCTAAATTAAAAGTCCTCTCAACATTATTAAACAATTTCTTAAATAACTAAACATCACCTTCCCCCTCTCCCGCAAGAAGATCTCAAACCCCCGACCTTATCTTCCCGAAAAATCTGACCGCGACCCTCAATGCCACGAATACAAGTCGGAAACAAAAAGCCGAGCCGCGTTTCCAAGCGCAACAGACGTGCCGGTGTCGGCGTTTGGCCACGCTAACGCGAGCTCGAAATGCGTCTTAAAAACGGCGCGAGAATCGTTCTGCGCATCGAAGCGACGAAGATGACTCAGAGGCCGGGTTTTCGGACCCGGTACCTCCCGCAAGCGCCAACGTGTACTTACCAAGGTGCGTAAAACATGACAAGGGTGTTTTCATGGCGCTCCAACTCGCTGACGAAATCCGCGTCGGTGAGCTCTAGTACGTCTTCCTCGGCGGCTTGCGCGCCGATCAGCAGCAGCGCGGCGACCAAACACTTGGCGAACATCTTCGTCGCTTGATTCTGTTGCGGAGTAACGACGCACCACTCCCTGCTAGACCGTGCTGCAAAGTGAGCGCAAGTGGAAGACGTGGCGAGCCAGCGGCTTTCGAGCAAAGCGTTGTCGCTCGCTGATTGGCTGACGGGATTCACTCGTGGCAGCGACGAGTATAACGGAAACTGCGTATCAAACGCGCGCGTTCACGTCGCTTCGACTGCGATTGGCCATTGGCTGGTCGCTTTTAGGTGATTCGGAGATGACGAGGAGATGACGGAGATGAACCTCTCGGGAAAGCTATCGGTCCGTAATACGATTTCGGAGAGATAAGTTAAGGCGAGTTGGAGATTAGAATCGGAGAGCAACTGCCTTTTTTTCTCTATTTTTAGATTTTTATCTGGGCCACTAAAAGGTTCTTGAATTCATTCGACGACAGTTTTAGAAGATACAATGAGCCTAATGGTTTTGTTGGCAATGTTTGTGAGAAATTGAGAAAATCGAACTCCTGCTTTCCCGGTGGAAATAAATTCTGCAGAACTCTGCAAATTCGTGTGATGGAATGGGTAAACAATTTTCAAAAGTCTGTAAAATTCTACGAAACTATTTAATACTTTACGGCACTCTGGGGAAAAACTCTGGAAAAGTGCTGCAATTGGGACTTTTTAGAATTTCAAGACTTTACTGTCCTCGTTAAAGTTTCATACAAGACCGTAAAAGGAATCATTATTGAAATTCTATGGATTGGACGACCGAAATTTCATATCACAGTATTAAATGTTATAGAGTTTCTTTACTATTTTATAATAAAGTTACAAGAAACTTCGTTAATGCTGTGGATTCCCGCAAAAACCAGTTAAGTCACTTTTTTTCGAAATTGAGTTAACTGCACTTTAGTTATAGTTTTGATCCAAATTACTGTCAGAAATACTCAAAACATTGATTTTTGCCATATTTAGCTTGCAATCGCAAGAAGAAAATACCAGTTAAGTGCGAAATTCCCGCA
>JABFPB010001696.1:0-23697 GCA_022817645.1 Ceratoteleas bidentatus | reverse complement strand
TTGTAATATTCAGGATTCATATATTTGATGAGAATGTAAATCAATTATATAGACTTTTTACGTCAATTATACAGCACCTTGAGGATTATACAGCAACTTTTCATAGAATTTTCTGAAAATTCGGACATTACCGGCAAATAGTTTGGTAATTTTTTCAGACGATTATTATATTCTTAGTTTTCTGAATAGTTCGGTAATATCATTTTTTTCAATATTCAGACAGAAAGTAGTATACCAAGAAATAACTCAGGCAACAGTATTCATTATTTCCCCACTGACAAAATATAATAAATTATTATTACTCTCGGGTGGATAATATAACTATTTTCTCTCTTTTTGGACGAACGATTGCAATTCTCTCTACACTCTGTTGTTGAAAGTTAAAGTAAAATCTTTTAACTATCACTGGCTACCACAAATGGGTCAATGCCTCCATAATATTTTCATTGCATGAAGTGATTCTTAATATCATAAATGTATTTTCTTATGATAGTTAATAGTAATTGGAAATTAATGCAGTAAACATTTTATTATTTTGCTTTCAATTTATTGAAATAAAACATGTTTATTATTTCAATAAAATGTATTTCAATAAATGTATTTCATGATGTGCCATCAAAAATGTTTTTTTAAATCATTATTAAACAATATTTCATTAATTATCAATATTACTTAAACCAGTACTCAATTATCAACATACTAACTAAACATTCCATACGTTGGTCCCATCAACTACACAAATTATCATCAAGAGTCACTACCCTATCAGCAAAGAATATCATTTAATATTCTACGAATGATCCAAGAATATGATTTGTCCAAATATTCTTTGACAATTCTAGGAATATTTTAAAAAATCGTCTATTCTGATATGGTATCTGCATCCCGAAAATTTGATGAAGACGTGTGTACTTGAATACACCAACAATGTTCCCTTAAAATTCCATCAAATTTTCACTATTTCCATTTTTTTCTGAACCCCCTTAATGAAAAGCACTAAAAATGACAATCGCTTTACAGAGCTCACGAGCGCTCTTCTCCCACTCGTCTCCCCTTTGGCACACCAATGAGCGTCCGGATAGGCAGCCCGGTCCAACGGCGAGCCTTTTCTGAATTTCGCCAATAAAAAGAACTGAATTCTTGGCGCATCGCGAGCTCTGATTTTTCGCGTGCCGATCGGGAGACCAGAGTGGGGATGGAAAACGAGCATCGGGGTCGCGCATCGCGAGCATCCTCCACGTCCAGCCTCGGTCGCGAGGTACGTTGCGCCTGCCAGTTTTATCACTGCGACTCGTTGCTACCGGAACGGCAGGCACTTCTCAGTCAGCACCCCCCGAGGAGCAGTATGGTGCAGACCCCACCGCTCTCGAAAAAACCCGCGCTATGCAGGTGAGCGAACTTTCGAAAGCTGCGAAATATCGTAAACAAACGTAAACTCGCGCAGACGGGACGGTGCGCGACAGATATCGACGCGCGCGCTATTTTTGCGGCGATTTCGGAAATTGGGTCTACTTTTGCGCAGCGCCCGAGCGAGCGATTTGGTGCACATTAATAATTCGAAATGCTCGCACGGACTTGAACCTAAGCTAACATTTATAACATTGTCCCCTTTCGTTATTTTTAAGTCGGCAAATCGCGATTCGCGGATTCATGCACGTATGCACCAGTCGGTTCAAGTGCGTTTGCTGATCTATATATAGATTATCGGATCTTCGAAAGCGGGATCGGTTAATGGCTTCGTTTGATTTTTTATGGATGGCATTTGCTTTGGGGTGTGGAGTCAATGAAATTTAATTACCTTAAATAAATTATATAGAAAGCAGAAAATAATATCATTTTTGGAGATGAGTAGAATCGAATAATGGGATTAGAGTTCATTCGTCGGTATATAACAGTTTCTTTAATTTAAATAGATATTATCTCGCGAACTTCGTATAAGCTACGATGTTCCCACTCATATGAGACACTCTTATGCTTGAGTACTTATACAAACAAACAGTTTTGCGTACGCAGGTGACTCTACCCACATGTCCTCACCTCGTTTCACAGTTCAAGCTAAACGCGACGAAACTTTCCGAGCTGAGCCAGTTAACTAAATGACACAACTTTTCGGAATTACTTATAAAACGTTGAGATATATTTAGGAATCAAAAACCCGTACAAATTACCATTTCCTGAAACTTCATAAGTTGAATCAAATGCAATTATCAGTTTGCACAATATTTGTATTATCCTCCTCGATGGATTGAAGCTTCGTATATGTATTAGATAAAGAATACAAAATTTTAAAACTTTACTAAATTGTTAATCATAGGATATACAAATTGAGAGACAAAGAGTAGACATTTTTTGACTTAAGTCAATTTTATCCAATTATCTAATAAATTCAACTGAAAATTCGGTTAAGTATACCGCAATTCAGTGAATTTTACGGAGAAGTCTGGTATTTTTCGCCATATTTTAATATTTTAGCTCTACCACTTTGAGTTTAGCAGTTTGTACTTTGTTGTTTATTGTAGCTCCACTTGTACGTTTAGCAATTTTTAATTAACTCCCAACAAAATTGGCTGATTTATTTTTTTGCGTGCATTTTATGTAGGATAGCTACTGCAGCTATTTGATCTACTCAGGTCACAGGATCTTAACAATCAGACAGATGATATCCTACCTTCTAATAGATACAATTTTTACCATCATCTAGATTAGGGCTTCGAAACTTCGAAAACTTCGAAAATTTCGAAATTTTTTTTGCAAGTAACTTGCAAGTTACTTGCAAAAGTAATGCAACTGATTTTCCTCCAATCCATATTTTCCCAACTCCCTATTAACACCTTTATAACCCCCCTCCCCAACTCTCAATTTTATCCTGATTTCCTGGGAAATCAGTAAGATAATACTGTTTTCCCAGGAAAACCATCCATCCCACTCCTCTATTCTCCCAACACCCTCTAAACACCATTATATCTCCCAACTCCAACTCTTCTCATGATATCCTGTGAATCCTCCAATACAATACGATACAAAATACAGCACCTACCTAGATTCATCTACCTACTCCCAGTCCAACCTCCCAACCACTTCCACACCAATGCAACCAACCCCTCCACCCTCTTCCCTATAAACTTCCCAATCTCATCCTGAATCCCTGTGAAAGCAGCATGATAACCGCTCCAAAATACAGCTCCCCTATCTACATGATTCCACCTATCCCAAGCATCCCACTCCCCCACCCTCCACCTCCCAACTCCCATCTCTCAAACCCCCCGACAACAACGTCAACAACAACATTGCGAACTCCGAGAGCCTCCCCGTTCTCTAATTCGCGGTTACGTGATCTTTGGGCGTCGCGGCTATTTAAGGTGCGCCGTGGCGTCTATACATAGCCCTAGCCCGGCTTTCCTCTCGCGCCGAGTCTCGTCTCCGGGATGCACACGCACCCGGACCGCGCCGTTATCCACATCGATTCGGTCACCTCGCGCGCCACGTGAGAGCATATCGATCGGCGTCGTGGCGCCACGCCGCACCAAAGACCACGCAACCCTTCCCGCGCGATGCGCCGGACCCGCGCGTAGACCCGCGTCCGCAGACCCGGTGCGCTAATCGGCATGACGTCACGGCTTAGCGAGCACGAGTACGAGCCGATCGCGGCGGCGAAGACCCCGCCGGCGAAGCGCAGCCTGGCGCCGGTCGTGAGGATCACCGACACGGACGTCATGCCCGTCGCCGACAGCGACGACAGCATCGACGACCCGGGTCGGTTCGTTGGCGCGATCACCCTGGACGGCGACCTGATCCTGCCGCTGGACGGTACATTGGAGGACAGCGTGATGGAGGGCAGGGAGATGAGGCACGAGGGAGACACGCCGGAGGATGAGGAAACCGTTCAGGAGTACCAGCAACGAATCGAGGAACGGTTCCTGCAGGTCAAGCAGATGGAGAATTTGGAACAGGTAGAAGATAGGAAGATAGCTTTGGACAGAAGAGGATAAGGTGAATGTCCTGATTTTGGATGCCTTAAGGGTGAAAGGTGGCTTGGAGCCATGAGTGGAATTTGAGTCTGGGACCGTTGTGGAATCAGCTCAGTGGGAAATTGCGAGAGTACCATATTGCCAGTGCTGAACGGGTACTGGAATGATAACGCCATGCCAGAGTTCTGACATCCGGAGTCGGGCGAGTATTGGGATATTTGTTCCTTTCCCTGGCAAGGGTCAAGTATCCATCTATTGTTCTTAGAGAAGTTGGAATTTCTTAAACATTCTTAAGCTATTCTTAAACATGATTGGAAATCCATTCATGGAACCCATCTAGGAATTCCAATCGTGAAACCTATCTACAATAGTAAAAGAGGTGTCTCGTTGGTGTTTCTTTTTGAGACCTTTGGTTTTTTTTTTTTTTTTTTTGATAAAACCCTTTTGATTTGAGATCTTTTTAGGCCTAATATTTCAAAGTGTTTCAAAATGAGACATTTTTTTATAGTATAGGATGGCTACTTGAACCAGGGTTCCACAATGGTTTCCAGAGTCTAATTCCATTTATGGTTCCCATCCAGTTTTTATTGCCAGGGTTACTTAAAACGAATAGTTCTGGTTAGTGGAGGTTTTTCAGGATTTGAACATTGAAAAGATTTTCATGTTGTTAAATACGGTGAGAACCCTGCAAAAACAGGTGCCTTTCTTTAAGACGTTTTTGGTGAAAAGACATGAAAAACATCTCAAACCATAAATCGAAGATGTTTGTCGATAAAAAAGATACTAAAAGTGTCTAAACGTTTTTTTCGAAAATACTTTGTTTTCCTGTGAACGAATTATACAAGTTAAATGAAGTGTATATAATGGCAAATCGTTATTGTGCGGGTCATGGTTGGTAATCGGGACATTCACCTTAGCAAAATTATGGATAGTTGTAGAACTGAGGTCTGTTTGTATTAGTGTCTATGAGTTTGTAAATTGTGTTTGCCGAAACTATGTCAAATATATGATTGTAGGAATTGAGAGGATGAGGGTGTGAAGAAATGGTGGGAGAAGAGTGGAGAAGTCTGGTTGGATTAGAGAAAGTGGTGGATGTGATGTTTACTTGAGATTTGGTAGAAAAAGAGTAGGCATTGATAGATGTTATTGGAGTTGGTTGATATGTTAGATGATTCGTTTGGATTGATGAAATGGTTAGTTGGGAATATAGTGAGTAAATGTTTTGATGATTAAACTGAAGAAACTTTTCTTTCTGATAGACATACAGACAAACTTATATTCAAGATGATATAAGTTTAGTAAATAATAAATAAATTGAGATAGCTGGATGATTCAGTGGGAAGAAAATTATGATTTAGAGGAGAAAGTATGATTTAGTAGAGAAAATATGGAAAATGAATGGATAAGTGCGGTTGGATTGATAAAACTAATTGGTTAACGGAGGTAAATATTTAGATAATTTAAAAGTACAAGATGTGAGAAACAAAAATGGCAAAAGTTGACAAAAATATGATAACGAATCATACAAATTATGGTACAAATAAAGAAAATTTTTAGTTACTACTATAGTTGGATAGATAGTTTAATTTAGTCAGGTATTAGTTGCTCGATTTAAACGATGTATTTCCGAGCACAGGTGGTTGACGATAATCTTTGATACATTTGGCAATACAACTGTCAAAATATAAATGCATCGATACAAAAATAAATGCATTGATACAAAAAGTGTATCATATTTTCGTATACATTCTTTTTTGGTTAATTTACGCATAGATTTACAGTACAGTCTTTCATATATAACTAAATATACCAAAAATAAAACAGTGCGACAATATTTTTTTAAAACGAAGTTTTCTATATATAAAATGACAATAATATATGAATCATAAAAGAGGAAACGTGTAATATTGAAAATAATACTTCTGAAATATATTTAGAAACAGACAAATAACATTCCTATAAGATTATTTACAGATTAATTTTAATATCCCTGAAATATGTTTGCATTACCATTCGCTATTTGCTATAATCTTGAATGAGAGGCGTAATATTAAATATTTTTAGAACATAGTTCGAGAGAAAACAGATACACTTGTCAATACTGACGCAAGATGAAAAGCGCATTAAGCTTATTGTGTCTTATAAAGGCAAAACTAGTAGTTCAGTGCTACAAGAAAAATATAGATAAACGAAATATAGATATTCGCCATTTACACAGCTAACTATGAAATAAGTTCCATCTATTATTATCCAATACAAACTTTGTGTGAATATCTGCACTGTTATATAACTGAAACCACATTCTAGGACGTTATTTTTGAATCGAATACACAGTGTCAGAAATAAACAAATACTTTAATTAACTATAGCATAATACGGACTTATTTAATTATTTAATTGTATTTTCCATAGAATAGAATTTAACATTTTTTATCTAACTCAGCCCTAATTCTTATTTCCTCGAATAACTTACCTCGAGGAAATACGTTCGTAAGCCATTGCCAAACATTTAGTCTCTTCAAAAGAAAGTGTAAAGTTCATTGTACAACCTCCACGATACATTTATCTCGGAGAATGTTATGGAGAGTCGTTTTCTATATTTATTTCGTTTTATTGGTAGTTAAATGCAGTACGGAAAAAGCGATCGAACCTTGTCACTCTTTGATGTTATTCGAAGAACGTCGAGCCATATGTTTAAGCTCGCGATCTTTTTTGCCACTCGAAGATACTTTGCTTTAAATTCTAATTATAACTTTTTTTCATAACAAATTTATTCGCAAAAATTCAAAATAATTTTTAGTTTATTTTGAGTTGCATTAATTATAAAAAAAATTAAGACCCAAGTCAAAATAAAACAAGCCATGTTTACTAGGAAATTTATTAAAGTTTACCATTAACCCTAAATGTATCATTTAAAGATAACAAAAACTGATACCCACGTTATTTTACAGCCTGTAGAAACCGTTACACAGACTCCAACCAGAGGCCCTCACAAAAGTTTCCAGAAACTTCGAACTCAGGCTGGAAAGTTGCGATCGCGTCTCAAAGGTATCCAACGACCGAGCTTCACCTTCCCAAGTCGTAAAATCTCGAAGAGTCCGAAATCAAAACCCTCTTCACCCGTCAAGATGATCGAGAAACCAGAATCCAAAAAAATCAGCAAGTTCGAACGTCTCCGAATGTCGCTTCCCGACCGCCCAAATTTCTCCAAAATCCATCTACCCGACCGCTCGAAATTCTACATCAAACGGCCTAACATCAACTTTCCCAGTCGATCAAAGATCCCGTCTCTGAGAGAACAAAAACGCCAACGATCGACCGAATCGTCGTACGGTTCACGACGAAACATCTTCGACTTTTCTACCATGCCTAGACTCTTTCGCAGCAAAGACAGCAATGTGCCATCCTCCAAGGATTCTGAGTCTCTCGGTCCTGCTGTAGAAGTTGCCACCATACCCAGAACTCGAAAACTGAGCAGGTGGGCTGAGAGATTCGATGAGACCAAACCGTTAGAAGATGACCCACCAAGTGCTGTGGAAAGGTCTCGACCCTGGAGACAACCTTCGCTGGAAGAACCCAGACTAGCTTACGAAATCGACCAAACTCTCCTGCCTGGAGAAGTCGAACGACTGACCTGGGAAGAGATGTACAAGAAGGAATTAAGAGAGAGCGAGGAGAAAATGAAAGACGAAAGTGACGAACTCGATTTCAAGATGGACGAGCACGAGTTGGAGCTGAAGCTGGTCCATCAGGAGTTGAAGCTGAAGGCGATCCAGGATGAGATAGATCCGAGACTGTACGGAGACCAGACGGTTTACGAGGATGACTCTGAGCGGGCAGAGCCAGACTCCTACGAGCGTGAGGACATCGACCCGCAGAAGATGAACTTTCAACCAATAGATGCCAGAGACTTCCGACCCAGAGTGTCTTCCTTACCCCATTCCGAGGAAGATGGCTCAATACGATCAGATCGAGAGGTTCAATCCAGTGGCAGTTCCAGCGAGCGCAGAAGACATGGGGTGATCGAAGAACTCGACTCTGACGAGTTCTTCTTGCGACAGAGAGGGATAAGTCAGGAGGACATGAACCTAGGAACTTACTTGGCTCACGAGATCCGGGATGCTTTGAGAGCATCGACGGAGGAAGACGAGAGGCCTACAGCTCCGCAACGACCTCAACGAAGCAAGTCGATGAGGAGTTCGAAGGAGAATTCGCTACCTCCCACCAGGCCTAAACGCGAGAGATCGATCAGACGAAGTCAGGAGTCTTTCCAGGGTCCGGGAGCGAAGCACCGGGTGGTCTACAGAGCAGACTCCCTTGGGTCTCAGGGAAAGTCTTCAGCGGAACCACTGGATGACATTGTGGTGGTCAAACCAGTACGACGGAAGTCAAGGACATCTTTGCAGAGTCAAAGTTACCTTGACGAGAACGTCTCTTCGGATCTACCGCCTATAGTGCCAGCGAGGAAAAAACGGGCTTGGACTAAAGCCCTTCAGGAAAAGAGAATGACTGTTCCAGCTTTGGACACGGATTGGCCTAGAATCGTCAACCTTCAGCCTTCATCGTCACTGCCTGCGATTCAAAAAGGATTTGAGGATGAGCTGCAAATGATGGACGAGGAAGATTACATCGAACCAGTGCCAATTGTGCCTAAGAGGAGATCTAGGTCCAGGGGAACATCCGCGGCGAGAGATGAAGACAGAACTTCGCATGGAGCTGAATCTCTGCCCGAAGTCGATTTCGAAGAGGATATGCCGAAGGATAACGAATCGAGTATCGCGTTGCCAGGGTATGCGGTGATTGAGAAGAAAGACAAACCACCCGGCGCACCTCCTAGGAGGAGAAGAAAGTTTGCAACTGCGCCGAGACCTAAACGACCGCAACGAGCTTACAGTACATTGGGTCCACCGAGACCTAAAACACCTTTAGAGGTAAATCGATCAAGTTATCTTTTGCAGTTACTTTTATAAAAAAAAAAAAAAACTGTTATTAGACCAATTTATAACTTGAATTTCTGTTCTTCTTAGGTCCAGTTACCGATGGAGGGTGCGATGCAATCGGACCACGAACTGGAACATTTCGACCAGATGGAACATCTCGACAAGATTCAAGGAAGACCACTTCCAGCACCACCAAGACCCCCGAGACATCGTAGAGGGCGCTCAGTAGAGCCATCAGAGCTTGTTTCAACGACAGAAGTTTATGCCTCGACTCAAACAGACCCTCTTCCGGACGACGTTATGTTCGAAGAAGAAATAACCCAAGCGAAACTAATTATGGCTCCCTCCCGATCTGGTTCGCAAATATTTATTTCCACCGAACGTATTTCAGGTCAAACACCTCCCATCCCACCACTCCCTGTTTCACAAAGTCCTCAAGAGAAACCAAGCAAAGAAGAGGAGAAACCGGCACCTGTTACGGAATCCAAAAGCGATATCGAACAACAGGAAGCCATGCTGGGGTCTGTCTTGGAAAGAGCCTTGCGATCAAACGAACCGTTACGTATTAACAGCTTGGAAGTCTCAGATTTGCGGGTAGAACGACTGAGTGTTTCACAGCTGGAAGCATATAAGATTGCAGCATCGGAAATCGACGCGATCGTCATGTCGGCCTCGGAAATGACGCGGAAGAGAACCTCAGGCGAAGAAGAAGAAGACAAGTTTTTGCACCCCTCGCTTTTGAGGGAGCTGCTGGCGATCCGGAGTCATCTGGAGACCGTGTCTGAAAATATTCAGAACCAAGAGAGAGCACCATCTAGGCAAAGGTTACATTCTATAATTTATAGTCTCATGAATCATATTGGAAAAGATTCCTTACTCTTTGCATCTTTGATCGAATTAGTCACTAACCTTATGGTACAAAGTATTGGATCTGAGGATGGGATTTAAAGTGTTTAAAAACTGATGAATTCAATATTGAAATACGGTCTCTGATAATCAAAAAGACGTGTTCATAGCTGGAGATTTAAAAGGGATTTTTCTCTTCCCGTTTTTGTGACATCCATTTTTTAATCAGATCAGTGAAATCTATATACATAAATCTCAGGTCTGATCCAACGCATCTGTTCTTGATTATATGACATAAACCTAAATAGACAGATCAACACATTCAACTGAAAATAACCCACATCCTCATTACTCTCAAAACTGGACTAACTTTATACGACCTAGGCATACTTTTCATTAAATCTTTCTCGCAATGACTAGTTGACTGACTTTGGACTTTATTGACGATTCCCATCCATGAGCATATCCTATCAGTAGCGACAATAAGAATAGGATATTGGTTCAGTATCGATTTGGACGTAACGATCCATTCAATGCTGATCATTGTCAGTAATTTAATTTAGATGTCAGCAAAACTCTAATTTTCACGCATCTATGACCTCTATTGAGTACCATGTATCTAAAATGAACATTCATAAGTTACTTTAATATCGAACCAACTGACGTTGATACTGAACAAGTACCTGAAAGTCATCTTCTTCGAACCCTAACTCTTCTACCTAAAACCAAACCACTCACTCCTCGTGTATTAAAAATGAATCTAGAAACAAACTGATATCGAGACTATTGTCTAGCAGTAGCTAGAGGCTTCCCAAACAGTTTTTCAGGTACCAAGCTGGATACAATCCAGACTTTAGCCACATTCTAACTTCTAATTTCTAAACGAAAAGATACAAATTTGGTACAAATTTACTTTTGAATCAGGAATACTTTTCGGCCAAATATCAAATGGGTTTGATATTTGCCCTTCTTCTGAAACAGAAAGAATTTTTTGGATCCAAAATTATTTTTTTAATGGTGCATTACGAATGGATGAATCAATAACTTTATTTCTTAGCCTTCGCAATTACAACAAAAATTAAAAAAAACTAAAAACAACGTTACATTACAACAGTATATTCAAAATTTATGTCTAGATAGAATACAATACTGATTGCAAGCGTGCATTACAACCATATACACGAGGATGAATACCATTCCTGTTGAAAAATACTTATAAAAACTTATTCTCTTAGTCAAGAATTTACAGACGTTAATTAACAGACATGTAATTTTATTTCAAATTACTTTATTATTAGCGACGTTTCGATCATCAAGATCATTTTCAAGCGTTTAAACAAATTGTTTGTCTTACAAAAAATAAGTTGAAATAATTTTTTCCACTTTTAGTTGTTGCCAGAACTTGTGTTTAATCATAAAAAATAAGCATGTACCAGATTTCTGTACAGTTTTTATTCAAACATTTAATTCCCCTTTTAAATTAAACTAAATTAAATTAAATTAAACCTTTTAATAAACGTTTAATTCTGAGCCCTTCACATACTCAAGTACTAATAAGACTATAAGTATTTTTCAACAAGGATACCTTCCCCAGACTGCCACTCCACCCTCCCCCTCCCACCCTCTTCTCACTCCTTCAGCCCGGTCTAAACCAGCTCCCTTTCCAGGACGGAAGATGCATGTACGGCGACAAGTGACGAGCGGATCGACACGATACCCGCGCCCGAGGAGGAGGCGACCGCAGCGAGTAAGCAAACGCGCCCAGACCCGACCCCGATCGACTCGACACAGAGTGCACATAGTCAAGTGTTACAGGTAGCGGACGAGGAAGCGCCGCCGCGGAAGAAGCCGGTGCGGCAGAGCGCATCGCCGGTTAGGTCGCTGCCGCCGGTGATATCGGTGACCCCGGTGATGGCGGCCAGCGAGGCCACGGCCTCGACCCCGGAGGCCGTGGCCGTCGAGGTGACCCCCCAGCGCGCCGTCATCTCCTACACCCAGCGCGACCCAGCAGACCCCCCGTCGAGGTCCCTCCAGGAACACCTCGGTGCCGCGGACCAGGCCGCACCCTGGGGCCGCGGCAGCCCGCCCCGGGAGGCGCAGCTGCGCCGCTACCAGGAACCCGGGCTGGCCGAGAGCTTCGGCCAGCTGCTGCACGTGCTGCGCCTCTCCGGGGCCCGGGTGATGCGGCACCTGGTGCGCCAGGTCAAGGGCCGGCTCGGCCGGGACGTGCCCGAGGAGAAGGTGCACGAGGTCGAGCTGGCCCTGTGCACGCTGCTCCTGGTCGTCACGGGGCTCATCGTCATGTACCTGTGCGTGCCCCACACGATAGTCCACCACCACCACCACTGGGACTTTTTTAACCCGCCCAAAGGTTAGGACCCACAAGGGAGTTGTTGCTGTTGTTGTTGTGATGCTGTTCTGTTTCGTTACAGATTTATACGATTGTTACACTGTCCACTATTGCAAATGTTGTTGACGCCATCTTGTTTTAATAAATGTTTCATCAAGACACACGTTTGTTGGTTTTGGAGATTGTGATTTGGATGGGCTGGTTACTTAACTGTCCAGGGGAGAAGATCAATTGATGAGGATGGAGGAGGAGGGAGGTTAGACTGAGGGGACAGCGAGCCTGCAAAAATATTGGATAGGAAGGAATGGGAGGGGATTGGTAAGAGATGGGGAGGAGGATTGGATGTTCAGTTGCATTTTGTTTGGTTCGATTCCGGTGATGTATGAACTCCAGCCGAGGATCGGTTAAATCCAGTTTAGCAAAACGTCAGTTTAAATTGGTTTAAATAAGTTCCAATTTAGTACAGTTCTTCAGATTGAAGAATTCCAAATCAAACGTCAGTACTTCAAATTCCAATGTACCGCACAGTACTTCCAATTGTAAATTTCCAATTTCTTCCAATTTACGTTCTTTCCAGCTTAGTACAGTTGGCAAGAATTTGTTCCAAATTAGCAAAGACAAGAAATATTCGCTACATTGGAATATAACAAAGGAATATTCCAATATGAAGAATATTCCATTTATATCCAATTAATTACTGTGCCATTTTGGCTAACGACAGATTCCAATTTAAACTAATGTGGATATTTAAATCAAATCGTAAAATGGACTCGAGCACAATTTGAGCTATGTAGATTCGAATTGAACTGTATTGGATCTGGTTGGATTTAATTAATTTCCGGATGCAGGGATGTTTTCAATGAAAGTTTTTTTTATTCTCGAAATGGAATTCTTGTCTATTCTTTCCAATTCCAGTTAGATCGACATTTTAATAAGTTGAATTTGGATTCGTCAATTGAAATTCATTCAACTGTTACAGCATCTGAATCAAAATAAATGAATTCAAGACTACTAAAATGAATGCAGAATTCTGCTGAAAATGCTATTCTTTTCTATTCATTTCTATCAAATATTTATTGCAGGGGAGCTACATTTGATATTGACTCGCGTCGATATTAGTTTACAAATGTCATAGGGATACAGTTCTTTTATTTCTTCTGTTTTGTTTTTCGAAAAAAGGATGGCCAGTTTATGTTGAAATGATATTTTATTGCATCGGTGATGAATCAACGATAATATATATTGTTTAAGGACGTCGGGACAGTATCTGTATGAAATAAAATAACTTTCTATATTGTATGACTGAACAATATATTGTAAAGTCAAAACTTGGAATTTTAGAGGAGGCCATGGAAATTTTGTTAGATTTTTCATTCATTCCATAGTATTAGGGAATTTTAATATCATTTTAGAAGTCTTAGGAAATTAGAACACTTAATACTGAATTTATAAACACAACTTACTGCAAAACCAATGTCGAATAAAGAAAACTCTTATGTCGGTAAAATATCGAATTGATAGAACATAAATGTAAAGCCGACATTGAGTCAATTAAGAATGTATGCTGTTGTTCCCTTAGGATATTAAACCAGAAAGGTCAAGTTAGTAGACCAAATAAGTAACATTGGTTTGAAAAATATATACGTAGTGGGAGATAAAATGTATAATTCAGTCAAATCTATAATTTCATTGGAGACATCAATTTATTCATTCTAATATAAAATGAATAAAATTGCACTCTCCATATGTAAACAGAAAAGACGATGAGTGTTATGTATCAATTGATTTTCTTTCGCCAAAGAAATCATCTGGTTGTCAAAGGCAAATGCACAATAAATATTTACCTAAGAAGTTTTAAATAGAAGAATATTGCATTCGAATGTGGCAAGTTTATTTTTGATAACTAGGTGACATACCACAACAATTTTTTTTTCATTTGTTGATTTCCTTAGATAGAATAGCATTTTGTGATTTTAAATGGAAACATTTCGTGATGTGTTAAGCCATGCAGATTTGGGACATGATTCTGAATTTTTCCCAACTGAGGGTTTATTCCCCTTCAGTCCCTTTACAGCATGAAGGCATAATTAGAGTAGAATCAATGCTCAAATCATACCCCAGTCATCGAATGTCTTAAATTCACCTCTTAGATCTCCATCACAATCTAAATGTTAATAATTTTACTTAATGATGTTTACATTCGATAAACAAGATCCACCATTAAACAATTATATTAGTGCAGCTATAATATCCCTAGTGAAGTAAAATATTTATATGTAAATTTAATTCGAAACAGTATTCACTTATTTGTACATAAAAATCAAATATTTAACATACCCAAGGGAAATAAAACACCTATGGGTATTAATTTAAGAGTTATTCAAATTCAGATAAGTACAAATTTAGCCCACTGATTTTTCAAAAATCTCTTTCAGCTCGACTTATATCATCCAACTTCCAAAAAATCTCTCCAACATCCGACCATTTTGTAAGATTTCTCCATTGTTATGAATGCCATTGTACCATTTTTACTATTCGTTCCCTTTAGTGTTAACAAAGCCAATATAGTATTTTTATACAAAGATTTCTCCAGGTCTCCAAAATAGCCGCTTACAGCACAAACCACTCGTTGTCGGGAATTCGTTGCCCTCGAATCAGTCGTTTTCTGGGAAAATAAGGAATTTCGACCGGGCTAAATCTGGTGAGTAGGGCAAACGATGCAATTAGTCTTGAATTCCTGGACTCGTTCCATATGAATCATTATCCTGACGAGATTTCCCAACACTCATATTTTTCACTCATATTTTTGCAGTAAAACTGCACATAGCTTTCCAATAGATTAAACTTCTTATTCCTTTTTACAGGTAGTCTGTAAAGCATCCCCGAACCAGTATCATGACTTTTCCAGCAAATGACATTGATTTCTCTTTCTTTGAAGTAGGTTTTCCCCATATCTCACCCAAATTAAAACATCACAGAAAGTCCATACAAGTTATGAAAAATACTTCTTCATTTATAATCTTCATCAATGGACTATAAAATAATTCCTTGAAAATGCTCCAAACGCACAGATGAGCCATCATATTTCTGACCTAAGGTCAGCTTCCATTACGTCACAAACATTCTTGCATAAACTAATAAAACTTCAAGTTCGATTGAAATTCAATTCATATTTTCTCATAGACCACTTCGCACGATTCAAAACTGTTTTGTGAACAGTTGTCACAATTTCAGAAATAGTCGCATCGTTTAGATATCCACAATAGTTTAGTATAGTCAGAACTCACTCGACCTTGTTTAAACTCGGCGATCCAAGGTTCAGCGAAACATTTCCTCGTTTGTTAATAATTTTGCAACATTGAAAATCTTGCACCTGTTCCCATTGTGAGTGACCAGACAATAGTTTTTCTGCATGTCCTGTTCGACGAATTCCATGCACATAACTTTTGTAGAAAATGTTGGATTATTAAGAAACGTGTAAGTAATTTCCAATTGATTTGTAGTTACTACGGAATGCTGGAGTGTCATTTGGTAAGAGCTGACAAATGATGTTTCGTAGAAGCGCAAAGTTGTTGTAATTAAAATGGACAATTTGTGACAACTCACATACATTTATGTATGGTGTTCTGTGACTTCAACGGCAACGGACCAAATCACCGTTTTAATAATTCTTCACTATTGATACGCCAATGTATTTTGTAATTATATCTGATCCTTATGTACTAATGATACTAGCCATGTAGGAAGTTTATAAACATTTATAAAAGTTTAGATAAACGAAGTGTTACGGAAACTTTTGCCATTTGTATTTGTAAATATTCAGTCGGATTTGCATTGGACAATTTCGAGAAATTGTTTCTGCAGTGTCGATACCTTACGTACAATAAAAATGAAACTTAAGAAAAATTTGATATTTGAAATAATTCCAATTTTATGGGCTTTTATTTCATTTGTATTCTATAATTAGATTAATTTTTTTTATAAATGTAGGCTTATCTATTTTATAACAATCACATATTTTGAATCTCTTATTGTTCATAAATCCGGTTTGTGCTTGACAAAACTAAACACGAACCGACCTTTTTTTTGTTTAATAATACAACAACTGAGAATCAATTCATATTGAAAAGATCTAATTGCAATAAGGACACAAAACAAATTTAGATAAATATTATATCAAATACTCAGAAATAATTAATTTTCCAAAAATGAATTGTAAGTAATTATTTATTTAATGAAGTAGTATAGGCAATCTCCCAATTAATATATTATTACAGTTTTATGTCAATTATAGTCATTTAAAACAAGGAATTTCGCTGTCGTTTTGAATTGATGAATCGGTAATGAACAATTTAGCTTAAAAATGAACAAATTGTATTAATTAGACGTCCAATTGGATTCAATTTAATTTAATTAGCCGCCATTTTTTATTTAAATTCAAAATAATTACAATTAATTTTTGTAAAATACCAATTTTTATTGGTCGTTATTCAGAATTATACAATTTCATTACATTTCATTTATTATAATAAATAATTGTAATAATTATAATAAATAATTTTTATCCGACTCTCGTGTCCATTTTACAATTAAAACTCTTTAATCCGAATTGACTTCGATTAAAAAATTCAACTTCCAAAGACCATTAAAGTTCAACTTAATTTGCACAAGTCTGCAGAACGATGATCAATCACTGGAACATCTCCTCATCATAAACTTTAAGGTCCCTCGCGTCCTTGTGGGAAGTTTTCTGACTATAGCTTGCAGCGATGGATGACCACATGGAACTCGACGTAGCATCGTTGATTGGATCTATTACAGGTTGCCTCCTGGCGAGAGAGACTTTGAGTTGTATCGACGACACCATACTACCATCCATCTCACTGATGGCTCTCTCAGCTGATTCGGATTTCTCAAAAGTCACGAAACCTCTTCTGAAAAATTAAAAAAATTTGGTACATTGAAAAACCCAAAATGTACATTTACTGCAATAAATAATTTTAAGAAATCAAAGACTCACTTCTTTTCAACCTCCATCGTAATGTTAAGGATATTTCCGAAAGTGGAAAAGTGTTTCTTCAAAAAGTCCTCGGATATTTTAAAGCCAGAGACAAATATGGTATTGCCAATCCTGGGCTTTGCTTCAGACTTGATTGGAGTGGGTTTGTCTTTGACAGTGCGATCGTCAGGGTCCTGTGCACTGACGAAGCTGTCATACAAATCTTTAACTCTAGGTGTCGGAGGAGGCTTGATGTCCTCCTCTTCGCCCTGAGTTGACGAAAATGGCTGATAAGAACTGATGGTTTTCTCGGTACTGTTCAGCTTCCTTTCCAGGCCTCTAGGTCGCTTGAAAGACTGTTCTACTCGTTTTGGAGTCTTCGGAGCTGGGATCACACCGGATTTGATGAGCTTTTTGGCGATCTCACGAGCATCGCGGGCTTCGGTTGGACGCTTTGGAGCTTGTGGCACTCGTTCTGGTTCTGGTTTTGGAACTTTGAGGTCTTGAAGGGCTTTTTTCTGGGAAATTGAATGGCAATGTTTTTACAATTTTTAAGATTTAACGACGTATGAATTACATTAGGATTCTGATTATAAGATAACAGGAAATAAAGTACATATGCGAACATTTTTTAGAAAATGTAACGTATCAGAAAATTTTTATATATGTAATGTCTTTACATTTTATGAGTTCTTGAAAAATAATATGTTACTGTCACATATAGAGTAGAGTAAGGTAAAAATAGACATTTTTGCAGTTTTTGCCATGTAAATTTTACATTTCATAAATAGATGAAATCAGTCTATGAATTTTATATCAGAGCATAAAACTCTGAAAATCAGCCATTATTTATTTTTAACTTATATTACATAGATTTTTTTACTCTTATTTACAACATAAAAATTGTTGAAAATATGTAATAAATTTGATATGAATAAAATAATAGTTTATTTCAAGTTTATTACATTTATTATTAAAACTGACATATAAACTGCTACATTTTTCTACCAAAAGAAGTTTAATTAGTAAGCAAAATAAAATCTGTCTTTCTTTGACAATAAACATTAAAAAATTAGAAAGTTTAATTATGAATCATTCTCATTCATCAGTGTTTTGAACAGGTCAAGCATAAATATGAACACAATATTAATTTAGTATTATTTTAATGTACAGAAAGTATTACTGTATTATTTTATTTTGAAAATAGAATTAATTAAACAACCAACAAAACAAACAATAATAATTATTGATTGTAATATTTGTTGAAAAACGTCACTCAATTGTAAACATAACCTCAAATTATACTGAGATTCTCAAATACCTTTCGTTTTAATTTGCTGTATTTGGCCTGGAGCATCAATTCCTCTTCCGTTAAATTTGACGGGAAATGCAGATATACCATGATTGTTTAACAAACTGCGTACAATTTTCGATAACAATTAGAACACCGTTTTATTTACATCCAAACTACGACTGCCATGTATGTTGTTATTCGGAACATTAGGTACAAACCGAAAGCGCACTGCTTCGAAAACCCAACCTCTACTATAATGATGCGTTTCCATGTACCGAAAGCCGACTTTACATGAAACCGACATTATCACTTTTTGCGTAATTTTTTTATTACTAAAATTGTTAATCATGTCAAAATAACAACCGTACTGGAACAATATAATATTAAATTTAATATTAAATGTTTCATTAAATTTAATTTAATATGAAAAATAATATATTTAATATTATTTTTTACTATATGATTTTTATAATGAATATGATTTTTATATATGAAATCTAACATGAAACATAATATTTAATTTAGTAATTCATTTCATATTAAAATTACGATATTAAATTGAATATGAAATTTAATAGGAATTATAACACTTTTAATATTAAATTTAACTTTTTTTCACTAGGGAAAAAATGTCCGATTAAAAAAAGAAAAGAGTTAAAGATATATTCCAACTTTAATCTGCCATCATTGTTTAATTGATTGGACGAAAATAATATTAAATAATAATTATAAATAAATTAAAGCCAGTTCATAAAATTATAAACTATTTTATTTCCAGTACAAAGAATAATTAACAAATTAACAAATGAGTATAAAATTAATCTGCTACGATGCACACAACTGCAGCGTCGATTTCGTGGCGACAAAGACAACTTTTGGGATGAGATCGCAAAACGGAAAATGTCTAGCACGGAACTGTATTTAGCCCCGATAATGCTTTGAGTGGAAGACACAAAAAAAATCGAAAGGAAACGCACATATCGGTTGCCAATGAATATATATCTCTTTCTCTCTCTCCAGACATACAGTTCGGTAGACATTTTCAGTTTCGCGACCTCATCCTAAATTTTTTGGGCCATCCCAATAATGAATATTTATTTTATTATGTCTGCAACATATTATTTTCTTAACATTTCCATAAATTTGCTTCTTGTAAATAATAATTGCAAGACGATAAAATAAAAATTCAATGCAACTATCCTCATTTTCAGTCAAGACAGACCAAAACTTACGACAAAGGTGGCGCTGTAATCGTCTTTCGAATTAAGTATCGCAGCTTACAAAATGGATCTCTTATTATCACAATACTCTTGGTTTTATAAAAAATAAAAAATGAAAGAACCGTATACGTGACTAATTCAAGAAATGTATACGTAATATCATTACCTGCATCCGTTCATTCTATTTAAAATATCTATGTATTAACTATTTCAAAATATCGAATTACAGTACAATATTTCATTCACCATTTTGACACAAACATTAGTTTCATTTTACAGTATAATATATAAAAGCAGTTCCTCCATAATTATAAAACACGTCCTTGAAATGAAATCTTCCTGCAGTACACTTAGTTTTTCTAAGATCGTCAACGAATGTTTCTGGTATTATGACTACATTCGTATTTTAAGCACTGGATTAACAGACTTTCGTTGTGGGACGTTGAAAACAATATCAGTCAATGATATCAATCCATCATTGGTCTGAATCAGTTCATATTTACATTCATCTTATTCAAACACTAATTTAATATAAATAATAGGTTTTTAAATTAGAATTTCGAACAGATGATAATTATCCCAGCATTGCATATTTCTACCGCGATGACACTGTCATCTGGGACGAAATATTGCAATGCGTGATTTTAGAAGTCAGATTAAAGTCAGATTTGCTAAAAAACACGGTCCTGAAATCCACTATCTGTTCCTGGACCGGCTTGGGCAGCAGCTGGTGGTACCATAGGGCGATGAGAATGACGCATGTGTCCCTGTCTCCTCGGAGGCGCTAAAAATTCGAACATACTTTGTGTGTGCTTGGACAGCATGGTAACTAAGTCACAAGGCATTGGGTCAGTCCAAAAGAAGTCGTGGTTCAATGCTGCATCGGTATCGTAACGCTTTGTTGGATCTAAAATTAGTAATTTGTCTAGAAGGTCACAGGCATACGGATCTTTTACGTACGGTTTCAGCCTCTCTTTGACCTAAAAAATAATGGAATTTGTTCAGTACAAATTGGGGATTTTCGAAATTTAGGGATGTTCGAACATTTAAATGTTCGACGTTTAGATGTTCGATAAAAAATATCCAGATATTTAATTAAACTTGCCTTTCGCTTCTGGCCTTTAACCAGTTGCAATTTGTTATATAATTCTAGATTCTCAACTCCAGGCCACACTTCAGGATTAATCGATCCACAGAGTTGAGATATAAATGTCAATTGCTGTTGTTCTGTGTTGCCTTGCATAATAGGTGATCTGAAATTTTACTTGATTGTACGTTTCATTCAAAATTTTGCCTTATCAAAATCAAAATATTTAATAGTAAATATTTTAATTTCAAATAAAAGAGAATTTTAATAAAAATGAACACTAGGAGATATCATTTAATTTTCTTAAATCAAGAAGACAGTGAGAAAAGTAGGCACTTTTACCATACGAGTAAGAAAAATGAAAAATTCGTATTGTGAAATATACTTTTTAACATGCATTTCTAGAAACATTTTTAGAAACATGCAATTCCTTTAAAAACATATATTTTAAAAATGTAATCATTAGTAAAATATGGATTTCACAAAAAAGATTTTACCTTGTCCACATTTCTGCCATTATGCAACCAGCACCCCAAAGATCGATCGGAGGTCCGTAATTCCTTTCACCTAACAACAGTTCTGGTGGCCGATACCATAGTGTAACAACTCTATTGGTAAACCGATTCACATGACCAGGTTTGCATAAACTAAATGCACGAGCCAAACCAAAATCAGCTAGTTTTAAAACGCCATTTTTTGTGATGAGAACGTTTGCCGCTTTCATATCTCTGTGCAAAATCTGGAACAAATTATCAGTAATAATATTTCTTCAAGTCCATGTCCCAAAAAAATTCAAATGTGAAATGAATTTCATTGTGGCATACCTTGTTTTTATGAATGTAATAAAGTCCATTAAGCAACTGTTGCATAACTTTTTTAATTTCTCCCAAACTAAATTTGACATTTGCGTTCGACAAAAGACCAGCCAAATCGTGTTCACAGAACTCAAAAACTAAGTAAAATGTCGATCTATGTCGGTTTAACTGTGTAGCTGGAATTCAACAATTAAATGTGATTATATCAAATCAGTGGTATTAGTCATTAGCTTGAAGAAGATTGCATCTTTTCCTTAAAGATGCAATCGTTAAGTTAAAAAAATCACTGTCAACAATCTTCCTTTCTGAATTTATTCTCATTCACTTATGCTAACCACTTAAAAATGATAATGAAACGTTTTTCCTTAAAATGATAAATGTACTCACCTTTCGTTCTGCATATTTCTATCAGTTTCACAACATTATCGTGTTTCAACTTTTGTAAAATTTTGATTTCTCGTAAGGCAGTAATAGGAAACTAAAATAACACATGCTAATTAGTCAAGATTAATGCTTTTAAACATACTGTAAACATCTGGCGAAACTGAATCTACTTTTAATTTGTTCTCTCTTTTTTTTGCGGCAAATTCTTCCAAAAGTAAATTACCAAACAATAAGAATTGCAGTAAATCTTCAGAAATTGTTGATCAAAACAAAACAAAATTTGTTCTTCCTCAACATGGCGTGATATAACCTGTACACTTGAATTTCCTCAAAACCAATTGAATGAGTTTTTCGTCGAAAATTGTTCCCTATATCCGCTTTTGGTGAAAAAATGATATAAAGCACAACTTACCCCTTCTTTTTCGTTGTCCATCAACACCTTTTTGAGAGCCACAAACTTTTTTGCATCATTTTTGTCTTTCGCTTTGAAAACCTCGCTGAAAATATAGAGCACGTTAATTTCAGAAATTATGAAGAAGAGCGAGAAAGCGCAAGTGACAAAAATTACCCGAATGTCCCTTGACCGATCTTTGTAACTTTCTCATATTTAGTCGCTTCGTCACAATAAACGAAATTGTACTCCTCGATATACTTCTCTCGTTCTTTGCTGTTCATTGTGGGTCACTTTTGACGAAGCCAATGCGACGACAAATTCACAGATTCAAAAAGTCAGTGTCAAATACGAACGATACAAAACGGCAATCAGTCAGACTCTGTTGTCTATCGAAATGTGCAATGCACGGAGAACGTGAACTATCGAAGTTTGTGAACATCGATAGTCGTATCGGTAATGATCGAGATGGTGTAGAGCAGTGTTAGAAAATGTGAAGTTTTTTCATAGGGTTGTCTCTTTCTAATCGCGTTAGTTGAATTGCGATGCAACGATAAAAAACTTCAAAATCTTCTAATGGCGTTTTCGTTTAGCATTCAGTGAAAATATTAATAAAGGACAGACAATTCAAGCCACAAAAGTGCGTCCTTTATTAATATTTTCACTGAATGCTAAACGAAAACGCCATTACATTGATGTAGAGCGCCGAATAGTCGATAAGTGAAATTCTAAATGAAATATGATACGCGGAATTGCAATATTTATTGCTTTTCAGCGTGATGGAGTAAAAAAATGTGATAGGAACGTTTGACGTAAATAAGAGTGAGAGAAAGACAAATGTCTGTGACGCGAGCGAAGTTATCGACAGCGTCAAGTAGACAGTGATGTTATCGACATCTCGTTGCGAATGTGATATTAGGTTTCATTCCAGATACCCTAGCGAATCGAGTGCACAACAACATTGCCAATTAAACTCAAAATTTAAACCAAAGATTTTTCAAAATTGTTTTTATATTTTCAAAATTTGTCAATTTTCTAAATTTGTTAAATTTTCTAAATGTCTCCAAAATTATCAACATTTCTCAAATTTTCAACATTTTCAAAATTTCTCAAATTTTCTAATTTTTTTAAATTTCTCAAATTGTCTAAATTTTCGAAATTTCTCAAATATTCTAAATTTTCGAAATTTCTCCAATTTTCAAATTGAGAAATTTAGAAAATTTAGAAAATTGGTTAAATTGAGCCATTTCAACCGAAACCAGATTTTCATAAGAAAATTGCGAGGTCCTTAAGGTGATGTCGAAGTTCTACTGCAACGGAGTTAGGGTCTTTGTTTATTTAAAATGTACGAATAATAATTTTACAATAAACTGACCTTAGCGACATTCTGTGGTTCTGGGAGA
>JABFPB010001695.1:0-23704 GCA_022817645.1 Ceratoteleas bidentatus | reverse complement strand
ATGCACGTCGGCCGGTGGTCGAGCACGTAGCAGGCCTTGTCCGGGGGGCAGGGCGCCGGCCGCGCCGCGCACGGGCTCTGGCAGCGCGCGTCCCGGCAGGCCGCGTTCGCCGGACAGTCCTCGTCGCGGCGGCACGCGGCCGCACCAGAGGGCGCGCACTGCAGCTCGCCGAGCTCGTTGACGACGAAGCCGTGCTTGCAGACGCAGTGCGGCCGGTGCCCGCGCACCTGGCGGCGCTTGTTGCGCTCGCACACCACGGTGGCAGCGCCGCCGTCGCCCCGGTGGCACGGGTCCCGGCACTCGCCGCTCGCACGGTGGCACGCGAGCGCGTCCGGGCAGTCGGGGTCCCGGGCGCAGCCGATGCGCGGCGGCGCGGGCCGCGGGGGCGCGTCGAGCGCGTCGCACCGCGGGTCCGGGTGGCATGCGGCGTGCGGCGCTCCTAGGTAGCATTGCGGACAGGCGCACCGGGGCTTGTGCAGGACCACGCGGCAGAGCGCGTTCAGGCCGCACGCGCCGCGCAGCGTGCACGGGTCCAGGCATTTCAGATTGATGCAGGCTTTCTCGTTCGGGCACTCGTGGTCGCTGGTGCACTCTTGCTCTGGAGTCAGCGAGGATGAGCATCGGTTATGAGCGCCGAGAGGAGCTGAAGGGACGCGCGACACGGCTTGACGAGACCACATGCTTTGTATTTAACGTGAGGAGGGTGGCAGACAGAGAGAGAGGGGGTGAAGAGACGAGGGGGAGGGGGACGAGTCTGAAGGGGAGGGGGAGAGAAGTTGAGACTGAGTTGAGAGGTGAAGCAGCGATATTTACATGGAAGCCCCAACAGTCTGATGAGGGTAGAGAGTAGAGAACTGATGGCCGCAAATAATAAGCATGGGTATGAGGCTGTCCGAGGCCGACGGCCTGGCCGCCGGCGTCGACATTCCACATAACGGTATACAGTGTATACAAGACACACGGGCTCGGAGTTTATGTACAGGGCGAGTATGACGCGGATATATACAGGCGCAGTCGCGTTCGATCGGTGAGCGAATATGCTCGGCTCTGCGCTCCAATCACATCTGTCTCTCGGGGTTAAACGGCTCTGATTGGACGTGACTGTTATTCTCAGTGATCATTACGGCAGTCGGTTACGGTTACGCCTACTAGCCAAGACACGACGGTTAGGCCATCGACCAAGTCAAACGTAACTAACGTCAGCACGAGACTCGATTAGGTAGTCACAAATACCGTACATTTAACAACATGACACTTGTTACGATTAAGTTACTGGCGTTTACGATTAGCGAGACAATGTTCGGTTAGTGGGTCTCGAGGCTTACCTGTCGTGCAAGCCAATTCTGGCAAACCACTTGTACCTGGAAGGCACCGGCAGGCGAAAGAAGTGCCATCGCGGATGCATTCGGCACCCTGGCCGCAGCCCAGGGTGCGGCAGTCGGCGCCGCTCTTGTCCGCGCTACCTGTTAGGGCAATTCTTCATTAGTACATCAGACTTTTCCTGAATCCTACCCTAAAACCAACCATTCAACAGCACAGAACAGTTCGGTACCCAAGCCTAAAACTACAACATTAAAAGTACAATATGTTCATCAATCGTTCTCTTTATCCGGAACTTCGTGTGCTGTTAAGGTATCTCCACCTCAAGACCGCTACGTACAAAGATGCAGTGGGTCTCCAATCGGGAAGTTCGAAGGACAATAACACAGAGGATGACTTTCGTAGATTTTGCAAGCAGCGTTTACGCCGCAGTCAGTTTGGGCGCATAGATCTCGATCACCGTCGCAAGAACAGCCTCGGTGCGGGTCTCCGTAACATCCAGGCACGCATGCGCACTCGAATCCTGTTGATGTCTCTCTACACTTGGCATTCGGTCCGCAAGGTCTTCGCAGACATTCGTCGCCTCCCGTCTTGCAGCTGACAGTTGGGTTGCCGTAGTGACCCGGAGGACAAGAACACTGGGCTCGGCGGTTCACCACCTTGCACTGTGCGTTCACACCACACGCGTTGTAATGAAGACATGGGTTTGTGCATACTCCGTATTCGCTGCACTGCTTGCTGGGTTCGCAATCCTCGTCACGTCTACATTCCAGTTGGTAGCATTCCTGACTGGGTTCGCCTTGGTATCCTTCGGGGCAGAGGCAGACGGCGCGGTGTGTGGATACACGGCAGAGGGCGTTGATTCCGCAGGGAGATGAGCCGAAAAGACACGGGTTGACGCACTGGCCATTGGTGCAGGAGAGGGAGTCCGGACAGTCCGAGTGCGTGCGACAACCGTTGAGGCAGAGGCCTTGATCGCAAGTGTAGCCCTAAAATTGATCGAATTATTCAGTTAATATTCTCATTTTCATACTTTGTGACGATTAGATGATTGCTTAATATTTTTGTACTGGGTTTTGATGAACCTGGACAATTACCTTCGCACACTCATTGCTTCCTCCACATTTGACTCTACATTTTCCGTCATGACAAACTTCTCCACAGGAGCAATGTTCTTGACTCGAACAGCTCTTGACACAGAAACCGGCCTCGTCGCAGTCGCAGGAACCATCGCAAGGTATTGTTGCTTTGGTACAGCTCACCAGAGCGTTGCCATAGTAGTTGGGTGGACAACTGCATTGGACTGAATGGTTCACGACCCGACAACCAGCACATTCACCGCAAGCTTTATTGTCTTTGCATGGATTACTGCACTTGTTGTTGACACAGGATTCGTCAGTGGGACAGGTGTTGTCACTTCGGCAACCAATATCGCAGAGTCGGTTGTGGCAGATCTGATTGGCGCTGCACTGGTCGTCACTGTTGCAGATGGTCTTACAGAGGCCACCATCGCAGCGTTCGTCGTTGAGACAATTAGCATCACTATAGGATAATAAAATCGTTTGAAATTAAAAATTAATATTTGTATGACAAGAAGCAGAAGATGCAGATAAAGTAAGAAGGATAGAAGTACCTTCGACAGGTCGAGTAACAGGACCGTCCGTAACATGACTGTCTGGGTAGACATTCGTCGGATGATGAGCAGGGTAGGAAGGACTGTTTACATCCGACCTCTGCATTTCCTACGAGTGGAGCTGGACATATGCATTGCTTCACATGATTCACCATACTACACAAAGCGTTGGTACCACAGGCGTTCGGGAGCGAGCAAGGATCTGTAAGGAAATTGGCATTTCAACATCTCTGTGTAAGAAAATTGTTCAAAGTATCACAACCCTTATTCTTACCGGTACAGATATTGTTCACGCAAGAGAAATTTTCCTGGCACTCAATATCAGCTCTGCAACCAACAATACACAGCAATCCCTCACAAATTTCTCCGCTGCGACAATCCTCGTCTCTCCTGCAAAGCGACTTGCATACTCCTGACGGATCGCAACGTTCGTTGCTCAAACAGTTGGCGTTGGACGAACATACTGGGGTACAGACATTGGACATGCAAGCTGTTCCCACTGGACAATCTCTGTTCGCTTGACAAGTCAAACCCGGCGATCGTAGACAGGCGACTTTGGCTGTGGGATTCTCAATGAAACCGGTTGGACAGGCACAGGTGGCTCGCTGGTTGATGACAGTACACCTCGCGTTCGGGCCACAAGGGGACACCTTGCAGGGGTCGAGACACTTGTTTCCGAGACAAGCCTCGTTTGCGTTGCAATCCTCGTCGGCTCTGCAGCCAAGAGAGCACATGTTGTGCAGACAGATATGACCGAGGAAACAGTCATTGTCAAGCCGACAGGTGAGAAGACAGTTTCCACGGACGCATTTCTCGTTGAAGGCACACTCATTGTCTGTCGAGCAGATTGGAAGGCAGACGTTTTCCCGGCAGGTGTTCCCTGAGCTACAGTCGTTCGATGTACTACAGGATACTGGCACTGTAAAAAGGGGTATAAGTGAGTTTAGGATACAGTGTTTCAGAGTTAGATGAAATGACAATGTGAGGGATTTCTAGATACTCACATCTGACACATTCAACTTCGGAATTTCCGGTGAAACCAGGAGGACAACTGCATTGTTTGATATGGTTTCTTGAAACGCATTCGGCGTTTATGCCACAGGCTGCTCTCAAATTGCAAGGGTCAGTGCATTGTCCGTTCAAACAGAGATCTGTCAGGTTGCATTCCTCGTCTGACTGGCAGGATGCTGAAAATTGAGAAAAAGTCATAAGTTGTGGCAATCCAGTTAGCATTTAAACCAACTATCACATCATCAGTTAACTTACGTCTGCAAATTCCCTCATAGCAATAAGAGTTGGCCAAACAGTCAAACGTAGTCGAACAAGCGATAGGCTTAGGTCTACACCCAACTGCTGCATTGGTCGGATCACCTTCATAATCCGATCGACAATGACAGTAAGCCAGATGGTTCGATCCAACACAATCCGCATTGGGCCCACAAGAAACGTCCGAACAAACATCGTGACATTTAGGCACTCCATTCACGCTGATACACTTCGCAGTATTCGGACAGTCTTCATCATCCGTACATTCCACTGGAGGATGGCATCCGTCCCCATAAGCGTCTCCCACCGTTCCCGTCTGGCAGTGGCACTTGTGCGCTCCCTTGGTATTCTCACAAATTGCTCCGGACGCACAAGGCGAGCTAGCGCAGAAGTCTACCAACTCGCAGCCTTGCGTCGGATTACCAGTATACCCTGGCTGACACGAGCACACTTGCTTATGACTCTCCGTCGAACAAATAGCGTTAACTCCACAGGGATTGTGCAGGAGACAAGCGATCTTACACCTATGCGTCTCGCAGACCTTCTCCTGGGAACAGTCCTCGTGCTTCACGCATTCCACCGGCTGACAACTGGTCTTCTCGTTAATGACCTCCCCGAAGAAGCCTGCCTTGCAGGAACAAGTGGCATCATGGTTCTCCGCTCGGCACTCGGCATTGCGTCCACAGAGAATGAGGTTGCAAGCATGCAGGCACTCGGACTGACCTATGTTGTTGTTTATACACTTCTCATCATCCTCACAATCGTTATCGCTCTGACAGCGCAGTTCTTGAACGCAGATGTTGTTGGAGCAGTACTGATAGTCGGGACAGCTGGAGTTGCCGCGACACGTCGGCTGGCAGAGTCCGTTGATGCAGAGTTGTTCGCCAATGCACTCGCGAGTGCTGGTGCAGATGGCGGTGCAAATTCCACCGTTGCAGGCTGACCCGGTGGGACACTGGTGGTCGTTCTTGCAGTATTGCACCGGGGTGCAGCCGAGGTTGGGGTCACCGGTGCCTCCGGGTTGGCAAGTGCAGACTGCACTGTGGTTGAGGGGTGAGCAGTCGGCTCCGTGGCCGCAGACGTTGGGAACGAGGCACGGGTCGACGCACTTGTGGTCGAAACAGGCACGCAGGTTGTCACAATCGCTGTGGTAGTTGCACTCCAGGGAAAGACACTCGTCGTTGGGGTCACCGGTGGTCTGCTCGGGACAGCGGCAGTGCGGGAAGTGGTCGCGCACGAGGCACTCTGCGTTTTTGCCGCAGACGTCGGGACTGGTGCAGGGATCCCTGCAGGTGTTCTCGATGCAGGCTGCGGTACCGGGACAGTCGAAGTCACCGAAGCAGTCGCCGGGCTGCTTGCAGCCGGACTTGAGTGGGTCTCCGACGAGGCCGGAGGGGCAGGAGCAGGAGAAAGAGCCTTCTTTGTTGTGGCAGCTGAAATGAAGAGGGGAATTAGGTGGCAGTGAAGTGACTGATATAGTAACTAGGTCGTTATGGAAGGTGAACTTGTCAACCCACGCTGGTGATGGGGAATGTAATGGTGGGAGTTATAAACTGGATTCTCTTATTTTTACCTTGGCAGGTAATTGCTATGTCTACTAATTTGTATGAAAAAGGTCGTTAGGCATCCCAATGGCATATCTGCTGAATTTCTCGGACTATTATCGAGTGGCTGCTTTCTAATATGAAGCTGACTTACGTTGCGGTGGAGTGGCAAGGATTCTGCAGGCACTCGTCGACGTCGACACACTTCTCCCCAACAAGGTTGAATCCTGGGTAGCATTTGCAGATGCCCTCGTGGTTGTTCGCGATGCAGTTGCCGTATCCACAGTTGATCTGGTTGCAAGGGCTGAGACACTTATTGAGGTCCAGGTTACAATATTTGTCCCCAGGACAATCGGTGTTGGAAAGACATTCAACTTTGAAGCATCCGGTGGAATCGCCGATGTAGCCCGGTTTGCACTCGCAGTGTGCTACATGATCATATGCTGAGCACACGTATCCGGAACCGCATTCCACAGTGTGACAGGGATTTGCGCACACATGGTTCTGACAGGCTTGGTTCTCTGGGCAGTCGAACTCCGACGAGCATTTCTGGGGACGTGAGCATCCGGTGGTGAGTGGGTCTCCGGCTGTTCCCGCGGGACATTCACAGCGATAAGAACCGTGGAGATTGATGCATTCGGCTGTTGGATGGCAGGGGTGGTCGTCGCATTCATTTATATCGATACATTTGTTGGCACCGGAGATGAAACCTTGCGCACAGCTAAACCAAAAGAAATTTTAGTTAATACAAGTTAAGAATAAGCAAGTATTATAGATAAAGAGAAATAATATTTTTGATGATCCCTACCGGCATTTGTTGTTAATGCAGACTTGATCAGAGCTGCAGCCTGCATCAGAAGTGCAACCGACTTCGCAGGTACCATCGATACAAAGTTCTCCAGTTAGGCAGTTGCTGTCGCTGTAACAGACTTTGGAGCAGATACCGTTCTTGCATCGTTCGCCCTGAGCGCAGTTGCTATGCTCGTGACATTGGCATTGGCATTGACCGGAAACGCAGAGATGTTGCGGAGGACAGTCGTTTTCCATTTTGCACTGGTTTGGAATTCTGATGCAGCCCTGTTGAGGAGTTGGGTTGCCTTGGAATCCAAGGGGACATGTGCAGGTAGTCGCATGGTCCTGGCAACTGCAGATGGCGTTCGGTCCGCAAATGTTTTCTTGTTTGCATGGATCTTTAAAGAAGAAACGATGACATAATGTTTAAATATGAATACGATTGACACGATCATTTGTATGTCATTCATAAGATTCAATTTGTCCATTACCTTGGCACTTGTTATTGATGCAAGACTGAGACGAGTCGCAATTCCTATTACCACGACACCCAAGAATACAGACACGGTTCACACAGGCCTGGTCGGATTGACACTGATTATGAGTAAGACAAGGAACAGCGCAAATATTATTGATGCATTTCTCTCCATGTGCACAGTCGTCAGGATCTCGGCACACAGCTGTAAAGAGTTCCAAAAATTGTAACCTTTTTATAACAATCAACGCCCATTTTTGGCTGTTGCTGGTAATAACACCCATTTCTGGAGTGGCAATCAGAAATGGGTTTAAATCACGAACAGAATCAAAATCCATCTGCAGAATTCAACATTACCTCTACACTGTCCATTCAGACAGACACCTCCATGACAGTCCGAGTCCAGAACACACCCATCGATAATACGAACACAACCGTGTTCCACTCCCTTGACCGAAGGCACGAATCTCTGAACGCAGCGGCAAATCGGTTCACCGTTGACAATCTCGCAAAGCGCGTTGTCGCCACACGCATTCTCACACGGGTTGACGCATAATCCGTTCTGACACATTGAATGGACCGGGCAGTCCTTGTTGGAGGTACAATGACCTTCCTCCTGGCATCCCGTGCTGTAAGGATCCCCAACGTAGTTTGCCGGACACTGGCACACCGGGTTTCCGGTCGTATCGGCCACACAAATGGCGCTGGAGTGACAAGGGTTCGGGGAACATACGTTGACCGCAGCGCACTCTACGTCCGCTACCGGGTTCGGGCGGTATCCTGGAGGACACTGGCAGATGGCTTTATGGTCATCAGCGATGCAAACGGCGTTGGTGCCGCAGGCGTTCTTGTCGCAGACATCGAAACATTTGTGGGTCAGTCTGTTGCATAGCTGGGTCGGTGGACAGTCGATGTTATAGACACATGGTACCGTTTGGCAGCCCTTGGTTGGGTCGTTGGGGTCTCCGGCGTACAATCCCTGCGGACATTCGCAGTTGGCCACGTGGTTGTTGACGACACAGAGGGCGTTGGGTCCGCAGGTGATGTAGTTACAGACTGGCTGACATGACAAAATGCCATCTATGCCAGAGCGACAGGTGTGGTCCTCCGCGCAGTCGCTGTCAGTGCTACACTTGTCCTTTCTCGCACTTTGGCAGCCAAACCGGTCGTTCGGGTTCCCGGAGAAGCCTGGGAGGCACTCGCAATGGGCAACGTGGTTTTGGGCGACGCACTGCGAGTTTGCGGCACAAGTGAAGGTGTCGCAGATGGTGAGACATTTGAGAACTCCCAGGACGTCTGGTCGACAGGCGGAGTTCGAGGGGCAGTCGCGGTCGGAGAGACAGTCCGGCACTGATGGTTTCTCGCAGGTTGAGGATACAGGGTTCCAATCGTAGCTATCCTGACACTTGCAGGTGGCGTGGCCGGCGCCGTCCACTTCGCACTTCTGGTTGGCACCGCAAGCCATCTTGCTGCAGGGGTTGATGCACTCCCGAACCCCGGTCTCGGGGACGACTACGCAGAAGTGACCTGGATGGCAGTCGTTGTTCTGGCGACAGGAAGAGGATTCGATGGATTTGAAGGGTTGGCAACCCTCGCGCAGGTCGCCGGGGTTGCCGAAGTATCCGTCGATGCAGAGGCAGGAGGAGATGTGGTTTTGCGTGATGCAGAGGGCGTTCGGGCCGCATTGCAGCTTGGTACAGGCGTCTACGCACTTGCGCACTCCTTTGCCAACTTGGAAGCAGATTTCCTCGAGGGCACAGTCAAGGTCGTTGGCGCAATGGCCTTGTTGGTGGCAGCCCTTGATGTGGTCGTTGGGGTCTCCGGAGTATCCAGGCGGGCAGATGCAAATGCCTTCCTGACAGATCGATCGTGGACCACATTTTACGTCACTGCACTTGTCGAGACAACGGCCGTTGACACAGGTGTAATCGAGAGGGCAGAGCACTTCATGGCTGCAAGCGCAAGTGGCGGGGTCGGTGCAGGGTCCGATTTGGATCTGCTGGCAGCCTACGAAGGGGTTACCAAAGTAGCCTTCCGAGCAGCGGCAGTCGTAGCTACCAATGGTGTTGATACAGACAGCGTTGTCACCGCAAGCGTTTGCATTACACTCGTTGATATCTGGGGATTTGAAGTAGAAATTGCGGTTTAGGTTTATTTTGAAATGTGAAAAAGGAATGGGACTTGACGAACTAACAAACTGTGACTGTTATGAAAATGTCGTACCGTAACATTGAATGTATGGATTTCCAGCATATCCAGGAGGACAAAGACACTCGATCGCATTGAGACCTGCACTACAATGCGCATTCTTACCGCACGTTGCATGGGAGCAATCGGACTTTTCGATAGCGCCGCAACCGTGGTAAGGATTTCCACTGGTTCCAGGGTTGCAGACACATTTGGATTCGGATAAGGTGTATTCGCAGTGTGCGTTGTCACCACAAGCTGGGCTACACTGTGGTGGTTGAACAGCTGGAAAACATCAAATATTAAATGAGTAATGTTCTTTTATAGTACGACTTAGTTAAAAATAAATATAAGTCAACCATACTGGAACAAACATAAGTTTTTCACTTACGTGGCATGCACAGTAGATCTGGGTTGCCCACGAAGTACGGATCGCAAACACACTTATTTGTCGAAGGATCACAAGAAGCACCAATTCCGCAGACGATGCCTTCGCAGCGACGCTTGCATCGTCCACCTATGCAGACGCTAGGTGGCGCGCAAGGTACCTCCTGTGAGCATACGTCTGGTACGCACTGACCGCCCGGGAATGGATTTCCAATGAATCCTTCGATACATTTGCATGTTGGACCGTCGTAGCTGACGATGCACTGAGCTCCGGAACCACAGACAAAACCGTCACATTCTGTAAAAATTCAAAAACAACGGCACAATAAGAAATTGTTATAAACAATCCTACCCATTTCCACAAATTTACATATAATTTAAAGCAAAAACAGCAATACGAAATAATTCTAATACTAACGGGAAACGCATTCTCCTTTCTTTCCTTCCGTAAAACCAACGATACATCGACACCAGGGGGCGTGTTTGTCCGGTTCGCAGTAAGCGTTAGGTCCACAAGGTACTTGGTCGCAGGGATTCACGCAACTACCCTGTACACACGCAAAGTAGTTCTCGCAATCGTCATTCGAAGAGCATTCTCGAGACTGAAGACCAGTACATCCAGGGCCGTACGGGTCCCCAACCATTCCCTTTGGACATTCGCATATATGACCGCCCTTGGTGTTAATACAATAGGAGCCATGACCGCAGGGGTTGTTTGCGCACTCGTTGACGTCAACGCAGCCATGCTGAGGATCTCCCTCATATCCTGCCTCACACATACACTTGGGGGGATCGCTTGGGGTACACTTAGCGTTGATTCCACAGGGGAATCTATCGCAAGGATCTGTAAAAAAAAGGCAAAACGTTTTTGAATTATCAAATTGGCTATTTCAGCAACTTATTTTTGGTTTCGCGTAAAATTGTATGATAATTGGTACAGATTATATGCACTGAGATTTATTTCATAATAGAAAGTATATTTTCTCATTGCATCTACTTTCTTCTCTCTACATTTCGTTGAATTATGCATCCAAATTTGCATTCCTGAAGTGCTTACTTTTGCAGAGATTTCCATCCAGAGGATCAGTGTAAAACGGAGGCGGGCAGACGCATTCTCCTGGTTGAACGCACTTTTCGTTAGCTTTGCACTCATTGTCGTTGGAGCACCGTTTTTGGGATGGCGAGCAAAGACCGTTGTAGGGGTCGCCACCGTAGCCTCGAGGACAGACGCACTGATGGGATCCCGGTAGATTGATACATTCCGCGCCATAGCCGCACACCTGGCTTCCTTCGACACACTCGTTGATATCTGATAATCATGTAATAAATATTGGAGTGTCGTTTATAAATTTGGTTGCAGTGTGAATACAAAAGTAGGAATGAGGATATTCACCTTCACAAGATCCATCGGATTTGGTGCTGTATCCTTTGGGACAGGCGCAGTAGCTCACGCCCCCGGCTATGGTAATGCACTCTGCGCCACTCGGGCACTTCTCTCCTTTCGAGCAGTCGGCCAGAATACACTTGCCATTGACGATTTTATACGGTGGTTGACATTGGCACTCAATGCTGTTACATTCTGCAAGCATTAATATTTAAATGTACATCGTCCTACACGACGATGTCGAAGAGATGTCTTTCCATTCGATTTTGGAGGTATTAGAGTCTGAGGTTCTTTCCTTTTTCTTAAGGTTCTTTCTTAAGTCAATATTCATGATATTGAATCAACTCAGTTATTTGAGGCTAGTGGGACTGTACAACTCCATTCCTGCCACTTCATAACTGATTGCTGATTTCTTACGTACTTATCACACAGACGAATGGCGTACAACATTTCTAATGGAATTTCACTTAGCAAAAGGTTTCCTGTCATTCATATTACCGTTTTGGCCTAGCGGTAAAGTGTTCGACTTGTAAATGTAAGATCATAGGTTCAAACCTCAGCAGTGGAATTGATAAAAAGTAAATATACCTACATACAATAACTTTCGGGTATCCCCAAAGATTTTGAGGAGTACAAAAAAGGAAATTTTCTACAAATGTTTTTTTTAATGATTAGAATTTGTAGGGACCTTTCAAACCCCTGCCTCAAATCCAAACTTACCCTCGCAAAGTGAAAACGGGTTGCCATTGAATCCCGGTGGACACTGGCACTCATAGCTGCCGGGCAAGTTCTTGCAGATGGCGTTGACTCCGCACGCGGGCTTGTCGCGCAGCTCCAGGCACTCATTGATATCGCGGCACTTGCCGGAATCCGCATCCCTCGTGTACCCCCGCTGACAGATGCACACGCTGCTGCCGACGAATTCGTCTTTGACGCACTGTTCGCCTGCCGGGCACGGCGTGCTCGGCCCGCAAATGTGCGGCAACTCGGATTCGCGACAGCCGCCGTTGTACGGGTCGCCAGTCATGCCGCTCGGGCACTGACAGGAGAAGCCGCCGGCCTCGTTGTTGCAAATGGCCCCGGGGGGACACGGATTGATGAGGCATTCGTCGATGTCTTTGCAGCCATCCTTCACACCAGGCTTGCCGGTGTAACCGGTGCTACACAGACATGTCGCGATGTCGTTCAGAAGCATGCAGTGGGCGTTCGGCCCGCATGACAAGTCTTCGCAGGGATCTGCGAAGGCAAAATAAAAAACATGAGAGGGGGATTAGCTGCGTGCAGGTAATTGAGCTAGGAATAAATTACGCATTTGCATCGATAGTGGCAGATTTGTTTTGGTTTAGAGTCAATTTTCGTTTGAAACTGGGAATCTGTATGCGAAAGTGTATCAGACTGTTCAATCACCCAGTAGGTACATTGAATTTATTAGAAAAGACGCCATGTCGTATCAGGGATTTGTTGAAAAGTAGGTGGAGAAAACATTCTTTCTACCATCCAGTTCGGTTTCACAATTTAAGTGGTTGTTCCAGCTATCAGAATGACAATCTCAATCACTAAATTTAACTGTCTTGAAAGAATGTATTGTTTATTGAAGTTCAGATTTTAGTACGTAACTCTTGTTACTGCGACATTACGTAAATGTGTGTACCTAATTTTGTGCTAATTTTATCATCTACGGAGATACGACCTTACGTAACAGTTTGACCTAAAAGTGCATCGCCTAAAAGAAAGGAATTCCAATGACTCTAAACTCTGTGAAACTTTAAAATATCTTCTCATATATCCTCAATACTCTTCAAGAATTAAGTCAGTTCTCTTACGTCTGCAATCATTGCCAACGTTCGGTTGGGGACAAAGGCACCGTTTCTGCTGATCGCAGATGGCGTTGCCTGGACAGTCGTTGTCGATTTCACAAGTCACGATGCCGACGCACTTGATTCTTGGGTCAGGGTCCGGGATAGTTTCAGGTGGACACGAGCAGGTATATGAGCCGTTCGTATTGGCACATATGGCGCCATGTCCGCAGGCGTCCGGTTGGCTGCACTCGTCGATGTCCAGGCAGTGTTTGAAGGCGTTTCCGGAGTAGCCAAATTTGCAGTGACAAGTGAAGCCACCGGGTGTGTTGGTGCAAATGGCGTTGGTGCCACATCTTCCGGACGGACCGTTGACGGCGTCGCACTCGTTGATGTCTGCAAGAAGAGCAAAGTGTGAAATAGACACTTGGATCTGGCAAAGGTAGAAACCGGCGGTCAAACCAGTTGGCCAGTCACTCACCGACACATCCGGCTGAGATGTCGTTGGGATTGAAGGTCCAGCCTTCCTCACATATACAGTAGGCTTCATGTCCATCGGGTTTGCAGTATGCGTGGTGGCCGCAGGTCACTTCGTCACAAGGAGCTGAAAGAGTTGAGCAGGAAGTTAAAAAAGGAAGGTGGAAGCAAAGAAACGATCAACAGGAATTTGCTATAGTTCTTATTTGTTCTCGTTTGAAGATGAAAATTTACTGTATCTGGAACATTTTTTAGTACAGGTCTAGGTACCTTTGTAAGGTTCTTTGTAAGGTTCTTATTTGAAGATGAAATGTTACCATATCCAACAAATTTTTTACAGGTCTAGGTACCTTTACAGGGTATATGAGGCGGAGTGCCTATGAAACCTGTCTCGCAATCGCAGCGGAATCCTCCTCGGGTGTTGGTACAGATGGCAGCAGGCCCACAAGGATTTTTCAGGCATTCATCTACATCCTCACACTCGGCTCCAACAGCCTTGAATCCGTCTTTGCAGAAGCATTGTTCTTCGATACATTCGGCATTGTTGACACAATCAAAGTTGGATTTGCAGAGAGTTGTTACATCCGTCTACAACCAAGATAACATTGACATCGTGCCAGATTACATCTTGGGTTGAGGAAACACAATCCACTGGATACTTTTCAAAGTAATACAAATTTTCAAAAATCTCTCACCTGATCACAAGCGACTGTCGGACTGGGGTTGGCACTATACCCCGGCGGACAGACGCAAGTGTACCCTGGTACTGAGTTCTTGCAGATGGCGTTGGCTCCGCAAGGACTGTCCAACGCCGTACACTCGTCGATATCTAGAACACGAATCCTCGTGAATTCTCGAAATACCCTGGCCCCGATCCCACCTTGCGCTCTCCAGCAAATCGTGCCATTCCTCCACATCACACCTTCCTCGAACGATTTCCTGGGAAAGCTTCAAGGGGGTCGCGCCAGGATTGCAGAAGAGAGAAACAGAGTTCGAGAAATGAAGGTGGAGACGAAGACAGTCGTAAACGAAGGACAAAGAGAGACAGAGACATAGCGAGAGAACGACAGAGACAAAGAACAGAACTGTGAGAGCATTAATAAGATGACGAAGCTAACCCACGCAACCCTTGAAGGGATCGCCTGTGTACTCGGCTTTGCAGCTGCACACGAAGCTGCCGGCGGTGTCGGTACACTCCGCGTTTTCGCCGCATGGGTTTTTCTCGCATTCGTTTATATCTGTTAAGAGTTAATCGATTAGTCAGTGAGATGCTATGGTGCGATTACGTGAGTGAAGGAGCCCGTTACGTTGGCAAAAATTCGTTGCGTTGGGTACGCGTATCGTGTTTATCTGTAGGTTTGCTATCTGATGTTAAATTCATCTGAGGACCTCTCGTTATCATGTATAATAATGAATCGTACAAGTTGTGGATGGAGGGACACGTTCAGTTGGTCGTATCTTCGAGTTCGGAATCAGAGTTTTACTAACAGCTTTGGGATTTGCTACTGCATCAACAATCTGATTATACTAACTCGAGGGATGAAGTAGATCCTTATCAACTTTTAATTCAGTTAGATCTTCTATTCCTAGCGATATCTATGCCATTTAAGAAATTATTATTGGATTATCGATACCCAGATGGAACAACATGTAAATTTCTATACTTGATACTGATACTGATTAAAATAAGGTAACGGTTCCAGGATCAAGATGATTCATTATTGTTGGACCAACGTAACGGATGCTCTTTGTTCGACTGTATTAGAAAAAAGCGGGACTGACTTTCGCACAGGGTGCGTCCTTGGCCGATAAAACCTTGCGGACAGATGCACTTGTACGATCCCGGGACGTTGATGCATTTGGCGTTAGTAGCGCAGGTATCGGTTTGCAGGCACTCGTTCACATCGACGCAACCGTGAACCGGGTCCAGTTGGTAACCGGGCCGGCATCTGCACTCGAAGCTACCGTCCGTGTTCACGCAGTCCGCCTCCGCGGGACACGGATTCGTCTCGCATTCGTTAATATCTGCCAGCCGGGTTAGTCGATTATTGCGACGGGTTAATTATGCCGCGATGAATCGGATTAGCGCGAATGTTCGGTCAATTGGATTAAGGGGAGGTTATGGAATTAAGGGACCTTCCCAACTTTAGAAAATTTTCAATACGATATCAACGGAAATTTTTTTCCGTCTCACAAAGGCTTCTGATTTTAATAATAAATATAATGACAATAGTAATTTCTTTATAAATAGTTTATAAATAAATTTTTGTATTAGACAAATTAAAAATATGTTTAAAATAAGTTAAAATTGAGTAGATTTGATTGTCATAACCCAAAAGTTGACTCTCTTCGTTCAACTTGAAAATAATCCCCTCAATTTTTTCTATATTCAATGACTTCCCTTTTGTCGCGTGTTACGTGTTTAAGTAGGCCGAACATTCCGAATGCCATTAATTTCTTGATTTATGGTCTGTGGATTGACTGGATCGTCTCTTCGAAAACGAAATGCATATAATCAAATTTTCAACAACCCATCAAAATGCATTTCATTTTCAAAGAGTCAAACGTATTATCGTATGCATTATTAATGAAGGTGTAGCGTTGATTAGTTGATGTCTGTTCTGAGTCTGTTGATCTTGTCCATCTTGATCTCGAAAATGGACGTCCTGAAAAATTGGGCTCCCGGATCGGTTTATCGGTTTATCTTCGCAGTTCCTTACCGTGACAGCCCGTCATCGGATCGCCATCCATCCCGTCGGGACAGGCGCACCGAAAACTGCCTTCCATGTTCGTGCATTGCGCCGAACGACCGCAGGGGTTGCTCCGCAGACACTCGTCGACGTCTATGCATTCTTCGTTCGGGTTGCCCTCGAAACCGGCTGGGCATTCGCATTTGTGTGATCCTGGTAGATTCGTGCAGTGAGCTCCTCGTCCACAAGTTCCCACGAAATCACACTCGTTTATGTCGAAACACTATAATTGATATTAATGTTATTTTTTCAATACACTGAGAGAAAAAGACCATTAAAATTACTGTTTAAACAGTGACGCTGGGATACTAACGATAATGAAAAAAATTACATTGTAAAAAACAGTAAAATATACTGTTTCAATATAAAATTGTACTGTGTTTTACAATATAATTTTTCCATTGTCGTTAGTATCCCAGAGTCACTGTTTTAAAAGTAATTTTTACAGATCTTTTTCTCTCAGAGTACTGTACCCCAACGGAACCGAAAGTTCAATAAATGTTTGGAGAACGTTTCGTTCCTTTTTAAAAAGTAATTTCTAAAATCAATTAAACATTGTATAAAATCTTACAACTTTTATAAAGTGTTGTAGAAATCTGTATGTAGGTCATCAAAACGATCTCCAAATAGTAAAATTGCAAATAGAAAAAAGGAAATGCCAATTAGCAGTTTATGTTTGTCTACGATATTAATGAATATGTTTTCTGATTTTAATAGTAAAAAGTCAAGTTTTTATGAAATGTTTTTATCTGTTTAGTAATATTAACTTGATATTATAATTATGCTATTACTGAAGTTGAGAGAAAATTGAAGTTAAGTACATTTTAAGAGTAATTTTAGATAATTATTTGTAAGTATGCAGGTATGCAAGTATGCAAGAGTTCAGCATCTAGACAAATTACAGAGACGTAAAGTCAATTAATAAGTTGAGCTAACTTTTTTTACATTGCAGATCATAAATGACAGTAATTAAATTTTAAATAAACCATTTAATTTTGTTATATATATATCTCAATTTCGAATATAACTACTAAATCTCCTCGACATCGAAAAGTTCCACAAAAAACAGATTTTTGTCAGTTATTTGTCACGAATGCCGATTCATTTTGCTTATGTAATAATTGTTGAATTGTTGAAGTGCAATAAGTGTAATTTAAGTGAGTTGAACGAAAATCAGATTTTCGCTGTATCTTCGTAAATAATACTTCAAATTTGAAACGAAACAGAATCCTTTTCGCAGCCTGCAAACGCTACATATTAAGTCGTCTTCACGATTCTTGAACCTTTTTAAAAAATGTGCCGATATTTCAAAAATTCGAAAAATGTACTTAAAAATACGGAAATTGACGAATCCTCAACCATTAACTCGTCGGCTAATTCACCGCAACACCTCATTACTTTTCCACCAAAAAACTGCATTTTCCTCTCCTCCACCTATTATACACAACGTTTAACCATTGACCTCCACAACCGCCATCTCGCCTTCGCGAAACAAAACCGCTCAAAACCTCTTGCCTCGTTTGCGCGCAGCGACTAACGGTCGCGCGTTCGCAAACAAAAATGATTTAATCGCCCAGACAACCGCTCGAAATGATAGCCCGGAACGGCAGAAAAACAACCGGTCACTCTGCCGGCGATTTAACAATTAAACGTTCCGCAAATCGTCGCGTCCCACTTCGACTCGCGAACCGTTCACTGAGAGAAATTTTTGTTACCGATTCTAGAATTTCGTGAAACCGTTGCAAAAAATGAGTTTTCCCTTCATTACTAAAGTTTTTGTAACTGTTACCAAAAATTCTGGATAAATCATTTGACAGGAATTATTCTAATATTTACAAAAACTCTAGTAATGAAGGTAAAATGCATTTTGTCAAATTTTTCCCAAGAAATTTCTCTGAGTGTTGTTGGCGTTCCGGCGATAGCCGAGAAATTCGGCCCGAAGGTCAATAGGTCAGCGCGCGCGGAAACGTACGAATTCGTGCGGGTCTCCCGTGTAACCCGGCTGACACGCGCAGCTGTAATTGCCCGGCGTGTTCTGGCAAATGGTGTTTTCGCCGCAAGCGTCGGGCCAGACGCATTCGTCTATATCCTCGCAGCGTTCCTCGCCATCGCCGGTGAAACCGGGCTTGCATTTACATAAGAAATGCGCCGGCAAATTGCAGCACTCGGCGTTCTGCACGCAGCGCGCCGCGATCGCCGGATCGTCGCACTCGTTGATGTCTGTGCGTTTCGAAAAGTTTTTTTTTTATTAGTACCAGCGATTTTTTCAGCACAAGTTATAGCCGCAAAAAGTGGATTGTAAAAAGTCGCGTGGAATTACGGGAGGTCATTTTAAGGAGAGGTACTACGGGAAAATGGCTGGTTTTATTTGGAGGGGCGTTTTTTAGGGCACTGGACGATTGAGAGTTATTATAGTCGATTTTTAGGTTGAAAAAAATGGTCTTTTGGGGATCTGCAATTTTGAGAAATATATAGGGAAGAAATTAGGAATATGTTAAGATAATATGGGGGAATATATGTTTCCTATACTGAGAAAACTAATTCGTCATAGCTGCAAATACTTCATAGCTTTTACGATATATATCGTAAAGTGAATTTTTCGTAGCTTTTACGAATTAGTTTTCTCAGTGTATATAAATTTCTACTTTTAGGGATAATACATTGAATTACGAAGTTAAAATGTTTAATTTGCGAAAAAGGTGAATATTTAATATTTTCTGCAATATATGTGGTACCGTTATTACGTACTATTTGCATATTTTTTAATGTCACACGAACTTGTTGCAAGTTATAAATTAACTGTCATGTAAATTGTCAAAGATTTTTTGACTTCGTGTAGTCTCAGAAAAAAGTGAATCGAAGATAAGACTTCTCACGATAAAAATGTCAAAACTCATGACTTCCATTAGGATTAATTAATTAACTCGATAAAGTTGCAGGCGCGCACTTTTTGCGGCGCAATAACGATACGTGGCACGAGATGATAGTAATATGGTGTAAAATGAATGTCCAACCTTCGCAATGAAAACCGTCGCCACGATAACCAGGGAAACAGGAACATTGAAAGCTACCGAGAGTATTGGTGCAATGGGCAAAAATATCACAGGGTCGGTACTTGCACTCGTTCTCATCTGCAACATTATGCAACAATTTAATGCTACGCCGTCTCGGCGACTTTTCACACGCGCGACAAATATGTGAAATTTCTCAGCAAAACGCATTATTTTGCGCTCGCTCTTTCACCTCGACTACGCAATTCACTTGGAAACATTGTAGTTGGTTTAACCAAAAAGTCTTGTTGGGATGCGTAATGATGGAAAATTATACAAGATTGAGTTCATAGAAGTATTGACCATGAAATGAAAATGGTGTTAATGCAACTGGCAGGAAATTGCAATTCAATTGGTTTCGATTTGAGATCTTCTTTCTGCATCGTTTACCATATCTTAACGTCAATTTTGCATTTTCAATTAATCGATTCGATCTGCATTCGCTTTCAGAAGTCAGTAGTTCTCCCACATAAAAACAGTATGAATGGGATTCCTAACTCCGTTTGACTAATTGGGTGCAAAATGCACTTCGAATCTGTCAAACAAGCTTTAATTGTCTGATCCATCAATTATGCCAGTCTCTCATTAAGATGCATCGAATCTGATCAAAGTGTAGGGCTAAATGATACTCTCAGTAATCAGATATTTTGTTCCATCGATCACAAGTTTCAGTCTGAAATCAATTATCTCGGTCTCCTCACCTGGAACTTGGCAGTTGCACCCGCCGAAACCGTCGTTACAGTGACAGACTGAATCGAGGCAAACTCCGTTCAGACATTTCGTACCGTCCTCTTTGGTACAATCGCCTAAGGAAAAAATTCGATCATTAATAAGAACCCAACGTGAATAAACTTTGCGAAAATTGCGCCACATTATGTTTGAAAAGCATTTTCAAAAGACGATATTTATGGTATAATATGTCGTCAAGATATAAGGTAGATAGAAGTTTAAATTAAATGTAGAAAAATAAACCTATACGTCATTCAGATAGTTCTTTCACGATGGCTCGGATATTTATGGTAGCAAACAAAAAGTTACGACATTTAAATGTTTTCATTACTCGGGAAGTGATGAAAGTCCTTAAGGAAACATCAAATACGGTATATGCAAAATTTAAATGACTATGCGACTAGCCCTGACATACATTTAAAAGAGTCTAACTGAGTTTTATTTTAAAATACCGCATTTCTCTCGTTGGCAAACATTCTGCAAAAGTCTGCAATTTTTTTTGAAAAAAATCGGTAAAATCTCTGGTAAATTCTGAAAAATTCTGTAAAACTCTACAGAATTGTATAAGTTCTTATATAATTTAAACAAACTCAGAAAAAATGCTGAATTTGGGACTCTGAGTTTTTGAAAATATTTTCAGAGGAACTGTACTTTTTCTAATTATTTTCCACGAGGTTAAGTCTTTTTCTTAGTATCTCGCAAAAAGGTCTCCGATTCGTCTTCAAATAAAAAATGTCTTCCTCCAGTGATATTCTGCAATTTATCTTCGTTCTTAAAACTTGCATTTTTTGACAAAAAATGCGATTAAAGGTCACTCACTTGTGCACTTGAGTTTCGCTCGATTCTCGTCTGTCCCTCGAAAGCAATCGACGTTATTATCACAAAGTTTCGACAGCTCCATCAACTGCAACACGTCGGTCGACTCGTTGACTTGGCAGCCAAAGTAGCCGTCCTCCAAATTTAGAAAGAAAACGTCCCTTCCCGGCCCTCGGCCGAAACCCTTCTGCTGTGTGGCCTGCAAAACGTCATCGGTGAGAAAAACAAACCCATTAGCCGTCGACGTGTTTACACGATGTTTCCCGCGGTGTTTATTAATTAATTACGACAGCTTACAAACAGATAAATCTCGCGCTCTTGTCGATTACTATCAACAATTATCCATATTTAAGCGCGACCTTTCGCGAAGAATAAGCGAATTCAGGAAGCGATGAATAGGATGCGGACAATTGATTGAGACGTGTCGTTTATGCTTTGATTTACGACACAGGGTCGTTAGGTTCGAAATCTGAATAATTATTGTTGTTAGGATTATTGGATGGACGTTGCGACGACTTACCGGACATGACGATAAAATTATCCAAGCCACCAACGGCCAAAGATGTTTCATCTTTGCTGCAATGAGAAAGAAGAGAAACCATTAGTTATTTTGTTGTATTGGGCAGTGAGAAAAATCCATGCATTATATACGATGAAAGTTTAACGACCAAAGTTCGGATTTGAGATTTTTCAAAGGTAAGAAAAAATATCTTAAAACATTTTCTAACTTATACGAAATTTTAAATTAAATTTGGTTAGAAAAATGATTATTTATAACGATTTTAAATGATTGTTTATAACGATTGTTTATAATAATTAAAAAATTATGAGTTCAAATATGAGCGTTTTGAAAAAATATGTAAATAATTTCTACTAACAATTAAACCATAATGAATATTTCAAATCCGATCTGTAGTCAAAATAATGTGAATCTACACATCATAGGTAGAATTTTAATTACTTTTTATATACATAAAATCCGTACCCCAATTCAATGCTAACGTTTACACTTATCGCTGTAATTATCATGGATTTTTTCACTGCTCTTTGAAATGTTCGAGTTTAGCCAACAGTGACGGTGCGCTAATGTTCAAATTAGGAGCCGCAAAAAAGGTACCGAAAAAGACAAAAGGTGCTAAAAAAAGGACATAAAAACTAGCGGCGCCCAATTATGGCTTCGGGGATTCATTGTTTCCGGCGCAATGAAACTTGGACGTTTGACCGATAGTTACGAATCGGCGCGCGATCGCGCAGATAGCTGCGCGGGACGACGCGCTGAAATTATCGTCGGCGGATCTAGTTTTTTACACGCATGATGGAGCCGGTATATTTAGTCGCTAAAACGAGTATCCTTCGCCTGTTTGTTCAAAACACTCGTACCTCGGCGTTCAAGGTTCCTCGAGCCGTAACCGAGCTCGAACGAATGGAAAGATACGAATTTCTGCGGCGAGATTCCGAGACGCCGGAGGAATTGACGGCGAATGGTCGGAATTGACTCGAGATGCTCGATACGTGTTGCACGCTTTTTATGGGCGATGGGTTTTACGGTTTTCTTTTCGATCCGCTTTATCGCTGTTTTTGAGCTATCGAGGTTTTTAAAGGTGTTGAACATTTTTGCTTGTTATGTGGTTCAAGAAATGAGACACTTATGCAAATTGATCCTTGGGAAGGACCAATTTAATTTGGGATTGGGTTTGAAGAAAAGGATATTCGTGAAGTCCAAAAGTTGAAAGATTGGTTTAAATGGTTAAAGCCAAATAAACAGATTATTTTAAATTTTACAAATCTTTTAAGTTTAGACATTCAAAAATGAGCTAAAGATTTGATCGATTTACAGATTGAAAACATATTTTCAATTTTTAATTTCGATATTTCAATATTTTCAGTAAATTCACTATTTACTCACGTCAGGAACCTTCACTATCCTTCACACGAATTCCTTTCAATCGAAATTCAACGTATCTCCCTTCCCAAAAGGAGATACGTTGAATTTTCATTCTCAAAAAGTCACTCAAAATGAAAAAATTAACTTTTTTCAGACACTTTGACATAAAACACCAACAAGTCACCACGCCAGAAAAACTCTTATTTTTCAGTCCAAAAAAGTCCGAAAAACACCTTTTCTCGATGTCCCTTCGAATCACATTTTCACAATTGCCCCTTCTTGTTTTCTTCCTGTTGTCGACTCTTCGTTTCCTCCCATACACGCGTCTCGTACCGCGCAAGAAATGTCAATGACAGGAAACTATGGTAGCATCTCGTCATTATCAGAAAGTCGTTGGCAAATAAAAGAATGAAAGAACAGGAACGGACGCAGGAAAATAGCCGAGGGGGCGCCGAGGAGTAATCAGTGCCGGAATAACCACGCTTGGTCGAAGTTGGCGCACTCAAAGGCGACTATTGAAGGTGGAGGACGCGAGCCGGGGAAAGGGCCCGAGGGGCGAGGAGGGGGGAAGGGTTCGAGTGCGATGCACCTGTGACCCTCCTTGCCGACCCCCCCCCCCTAAACCCGGGGCCCAACGACTGTAACTCACGACACTTTATTATTATTATTAGGTCCCCTGTAAAAATGACATATATGGTCCATATATGAAAATGACCAAATTTTGTGTGTTCAATTGCCGTTTATGTAAGAGATGTCTGATTTACATTTTGTAAAAAATATTGAGAATTGTTTAAGTTAATGTTGAAGGATATCATTAGGAAATTCGATTTTTATTTCGGTACCTGTTCAACTACAAAACAATGGTTTGATTTTGAAACATTTTCAAAATCAAACCATTGTTTTGTAGTTGAACAGCGCGTCGCTTCCTGACCTTGAATTTCGAAGTCGGCGTATGGAGCTTGGAAAATTGATCGTAAAAGCGGATTTCTGTGGAGATTGGCGCAAAGATCTTGGGGTGGGGTTTTGGAATGGTTCTCTGGGAGGAAATTGGATGAGGTTTAATTAACGGCAATAGGGGATATTGAAAAAAATTGAGATGTGGAGTTCGATTTGTATATTTGATGTAATGGGGAAAAAGGGAATGTAGAATGATGTTAGGGGTGATCCATAAATGATGTCACACATTTAGGGGAGGGGGGGTCGGTGTTGTGTG
>JABFPB010001694.1:0-23724 GCA_022817645.1 Ceratoteleas bidentatus | reverse complement strand
TTCGTATGCAAATAATAAGAAATTCACATTTATTATACCAAGAAACAATCAAACTAATGTTCTGATGAAATAATAAAACATGATTAAATTAATATGACCATATTTCCATTTGGCACCCTAATTATTCGATCCTTCATGACATAACCACCTTAAACAATAACTTTCTTCTAATATATCCTTCGTTCGCTTTTCATTATTAATAAAAAATTCTATCTCTTTTCACAAGTTTTCTTGACGTTTACAGCCTACCTAAATTACTATCCAATTAAAAAGTAATATATATATAAATCTCAAATGCTACATCGATAATCATACAAACTTACATTGCATTGCGAAACGCAATCGAGCTCTAAAACTAATTAAATTTACAAAACTAAAATAATAACGCAGTCAGATTCTTGCAGGCAGTCAAGTACACAGCTATTCCAAATAGCGATTTGTTTTGAATGTGGCGTTGCAAGATACGGTCAGTCTGGTCTGTCGTTAATCGCGAAGATCAGACGAGGTTGCAATCGTCGCAGGAACGTACGGAATCGAGAGGTCAGGCGCGTTACCGCAAACAGTAAATCCGGCAAAAAAAATGTGAACTAAGTTTCAGGGGAACTTTCACTTTTCCGGGACACCAGTCTGCTCTCGGCAACGGCGTCGAGTTCCGCACGAAACCGGGCAATTAAACTGAATCATACCGCTGAATTGTGCGTAGCCGTAAAAGCGATTAATAAGTATTTCTAATATTCTCATTAGTCGGGATTACAGCAATTTCATGCAATTCGAGCACACCGAATACAGCCGTTTTGCAACACTTAATTGTTTTGCAGTTTATCATAGAAATGAATTAAACAGACTGTACTTTATGACGACAATTAATCGCGGGATTAAGTAGGATTTAACGATCTAATTAAATTAGGTTATCGTGCATACGAAACGTAAGTTTCGTGTCTTAATTAGCACGAAACTATAAAGTATACAAAAATTGCGAGATCCCGGCGACAATTAATTTTCCATCAAGTGCGTCACTGAATGAAATACAGATTTGCCTGAGAAGCAATTCGAAAAAAGACAGTCGATTTTTAGTCGTAAACAACGCCCAACTTTTTGTCTCGCGTATCGGTTACACGACAGAACGAGGAGCTAATGAATAAAGAAATTCCGGATCGAGCGGAGCCGTTTCCTGCTGTAAAAACCGCGGTTTTTTCCGCACATTTTTGCGCCGAGAAATTTTACCGCCACATGTAAAACGCGATAACGTCTTTGTCCAGTTATTTGTTAGAACGACTGCGATGATTTACTTTCATCACGCGAACCCCCAGACGCGATTAAGTATGGTCCAGACACTCGATGTGTAGGGTCCATTTCGAATAAGGCCGTATATGGTTCAAATAAGAACGTTTTATCGTGCATTGTGCCGGGAATCGGTGAGGTTCATCGCTCGCGTTACGTATGCTCAAGGTCCCGACTTTGAACACATTATGCTACCACACCAGTTGCAGTAACAATCTCAAAATCAGAGTCACGGGGACTGACTCACGACACTTGCACTCGAGATTCTATCTTTGCGTACGCCGCCGCGATTTGTCGAAATAAAGTGGCCGGTTTTGTTTTTCGTCTCGCGGAATACCGATTCGGCATTTTTCGAGAAAAACGAGCAATTAATTAAATGAAGAATGCGGTATGGTTTTATATTTCATGCTTTATGCGAAGATCCTTTCAGAATTCTAGACTTAAAATTGTTTATAAGCTTATAGACACAAAGATATATACCTGGGAAAAAATTTAATCAACGAAGAAAAAATCTGTTGATATGACAGATTTTTGGAGTTCATAAAATATAAATAATAAAATTAAAAAAATAATAATTGTTACTGCAATTCCAAATGTTACTTTCATTAGTTTCGTTAGTTTTGTTAGTTTCGTTAGTTTTCTTAGTTTCGTTAGTTTTGTTAGTTTTGTTAGTTTCGCTAGTTTTGTTAGTTTTGTTAGTTTCGTTAGTTTTGTTAGTTTCATGAGTTTTGTTAGTTTCGTTAGTTTCTTTAGTTTTGTTACTTTCGGTTAGTTTTCTTAGTTTCGTTAGTTTTCTTAGTTTTCTTAGTTTCGTTAGTTTCGTTAGTTTTGTTAGTTTCGTTAGTTTCGTTGCAACTGACATTTTTATGTCAATTTTCCATTTTTTTCGATGTACATTTAATTAATATAAAAAAAAGATTTTGAGATTTCTAAATTTTTCTTTAATAAATTTACTAGTTTTTTTATTTTTTAGCTAATTATCAAAGTAATCCAATCATCTTCGTAAGTGAATTTTCTTGCGATTCCAAGCAAAGCGATTTCTTCCTTACCTCGTTAAAAAAAATTGTCACACAATTCTAACAAGCACTAAGCGGTCGCTTTGCGTGATTGCACGATGCGTTAATAAAATTATCGTAATTGACCGAACCGTCGTGCTTCCTCCTTCTCTTACCACACAATGCCGCAAAATTAGATTTTACCCGCACTCGACCCAAAACAATTTTCGAACCGCTCGCGTCGACGGTCGTTAAAGTTTCCCGGCCGAGGTTTCGTCCCAATTGGCTTTTCCGAGCGTTGTTCGTGCAGCGGAAATGGCGGCGCGTTTCTATCGATGCGATGAAATGCGATAAAAAATGTTCATTGACAAACGCACTTTCATTTGTTCGCACTCATCATCCGATATTAACCATGGACCTCAACATTCGCGGCCGACTCGACCGGCCTTAATCTACTGCGAAAGATACGACACGCTTTCCTCGAGGCTCGCAATCTTCAATTCACAGATGACGACCAGCTAATCGTATGGGAGACGGAACGACAAACGATTAATTCATTAAACGACTCCTCATTATTTGGAATGTTGTTAAAGATTTTATTTGTCTCATTTTCAACTTGCTCAATTTTAGAATATTTTACGAAAAATCGACATTGTAAGGTCGTATGTCATTCTTAAAATTAGGAAATGTTTACAGTATTTTTTAAAAACTGCTCAAGATTACTCTAAAAATAATGCACTTAAAAGAATCAAGGAAAAAATTTAACAAGTATTTTTCCAATAATCACTGCGAAAGTCCACCACCATTTGATAAATTATTCCTAAAGAGTATGTATTCATATTTTGTTATATTTGTAACCGAAAATTAGATTTTACACACGTGACAGTTTTGCTGTCACGAACCTTATTGATAATCATTAATACATAATGAACATTAAAAACAAAAAGCGAAATTTAAATAAATAAAAGATTCGCCCACTGGGCGATTTATAAAGATCTTCAATATAGTCAATATATCTGAAACATTTTTAAAGTTATACAATTTTCCTACTAAATTAATAGATTAATGAAAATTATTGTAATTAATAAATTTTGACGATAATGGTTATCCTATGAAATGCTAATGTTGATTTAATTTTTTTCAAAATTGGACTAAAATGTATTACATAATTTTCTTGAATATGAGACATTGACAAAGAAAAAAAAAGATGTATAGATATGAAATTACGTAAATGCCTAATCAAATTAGACATATACGCAAAAAAGACTATTACCATTTTACTTTTATTCATAAGTCTCGTTCTTCATATGAATGAATATAACAAACCACAATAATAAGAAATCAAATATAATAACTAGCCGAAAAAGTTCTGGTTTCGTCATTAGACATCTGACGTATGTGAGCCTAAGTAATATCAAGTATGTAAATTTGAATATTATTAGATATCTATTGTGTTAAAATAATGACGACATCATATAAAAGCAATAATTTTACCCCGGTGAAACACAAATGGGCACATTTCTCCTTATCATAGCCCAAATGGGCCCAATATCGGATTTGTCGTCGGAAATCGTCGTCGGATATCGTCGTTTTTTGATTTTAAATAGTTTTAAATTGAAGTGATTTTAAATAGGATAAAATGGGTGTTTATCCTATTTTATCCTATTTAAAATCACTTAATCAAAATTAACATATATAGAAGGGGTTTAAGGGGAGGTACCGGTGAAATTTCAAGTGTATGAAGGAATTAATATTTTTTGGGTGATAACTATGTGATTATATATGATATCACAAAACAATTTAAGCGATATTTAATACGGCCCTGGGGGCCCCCTGTTTTCGAGGAAATTCATCCAACTTTTTAACTAATGAATATTTACGAAAAAACGTACGTAAATGTTTAGGAAATTAAATTTTCTACAAATTTCAAGTCAAAATATTGAAAACTCTAGAATTAGAAGCGTTTTTTCTACCCAAAAACGGTCCAAAATCACTCTTTTTTTAAGTCGAAAAATACCATTGGCCCTCGAATTTTGTTCAAACTCGTTGAAACTTCTCATTTTTGCCGATAAATGATGATTTTGAATTTTAAACACATAAATTTGAATGGTTTTTAACGATGGAGTCGGCATATCAACCAACGGTCAAATGGCCCCAAAAAGACAAGTTGTACAACTTTAACTTCAAAATCATCATAGTTAATGAAAACAAGATGTTTCAACGAGTTTGAGCGGAATTCGAGGGTCAACGGTATTTTTCGACCAAAAAAGAGTGATTTTGGGCCGTTTTTGGGCCCAAAAACGCTACTACTTCTAGAGTTTACAATATTTTGACTTGAAATTTTGAACACATGATAGAAAATTGCATTTCTTAAACATTTACATTTGCTTTTTCGAAAATATTCACTGTTTAAATAGTTGGATGAATTTCCTCGAAAATGGAGGGCCCCCCAGGGCCGTACTAAATGTCCCTTAAATTGTCTTGTGATATATATCACAAAGTTATCACTCAAAAATATTAATTCCGCCACACACTTGAAATTTCACCGGTACCTCCCCTTAAACGCATAGTTGATAACATGTAAAAATTCTTAAATTCACATATTGCCATGTCTGACTTATACACAAAAAAATTAAAAGTAAAAACCTATAGCATACGAATTATTTAAGATTAATATTCCGCTATAATTGTCGAACAGAAATCTTATTCCAATTAGTAAATTCATTACTTAATGAAACTATTTTATTGAAAATTTATTCTCGTTCTTACGAGTTTATCTTATTTCAAGAAGTAGCGTTCTTGTAATTTGTTTAATTTTTAAGCGGAAAATATATATTCCGCAATTAGTAAGTAATTAGTCTTTTGCTTACGAATGGCGACATTCACCTTATTCAATCAGAAAACGAATTTTTTATTCTGAAACATCTTCATCTTAAAATACTTAATATGTTGCAATTAGATTATAAAATTTTTCTCTGAATGTTGCTTATCAACTAGCTGCTTATCAACTTTCTCTAATTTTGCTTAGCAAATATGTACTAAACTCAAAAAAATAAACCTTTTTACGTTAAGAATATCGTACTCTTACAATTTAATTGAATTGATAATTGAACAGTAAATTCCTTGGCGGAAAGATTCCGAAAACATAGTATGATCTTCAATTTTATTTTATCCTATTCTATTCCGATGATGTTACAACGTTTTCTACGACAAATTTTAAATTCTAAAAGAATTCGTTCTTGTTCAATTGCACTATCTGCATTCAAACTTACAAAAAACATCAGTCTCTATTCTTTTCAATTCCAGTTAGATCGAAACATAAAAAATATTTAACTTGACTGCATAAATTGGAATTCATTAGACTATTCAAAAAAACCTTTCAAAAGATTGCAGAATTGGGCTAAACTTCCAATTCTTATCTATTCATTTCTATAACTTTTTTTACATAGAAGAAATGAACACCGATATTTTTTCGGCAATTTTCCGCCACTTTATTTTTCGTCTGAATTATCGGAACCTCCTTTTCGTCGAAAGCGGCTCCCAAACGAAAGAATTTTCATTTTCCGAGATACACTTACGATCCTCGCTTCCCGAGTGAGCGTAAAAACAAACACGACGCCGCAAAAAAACTGCTATCAGCATATTAATATCTATCATTATTGTATGTTTGTTCTCCACTGACTTTCTAAACAACACCGAATACACTTTTCTGCGCCTCTCGCTAACCTTAATGCCAAAAAACCGTCACCTATCTACAGCCGCATCTTAAGAATGCCTTTTTTTACTTTTGGTCCGGCCGATCCGATGAAATTTGCGGGCGGAAAAAACTTATCGAACCTCTTCAACTAACGCGCCGATTAAATTATCGCTCGAACGATGTCAGGGCCGATTTTCGGGGCGATCGGTCGTTTTGCCAGTGGAAAATTGGGTGACGGCAAAACGACTTACTAAGGTCTCGCCGTGGAATCTTTCGGTGACTCGGCGAATGAATCAATCGGAAAAGTGGCAGCGCGCAATTAAAAGTGCGTTAATTAGCGGCGATACGTCGAGATGCATGTCGATAATAAATCGCGGCGCGAGGTAATTTGATCAACCGACAGAACGGACATATTCATTCCGCGAAACGACAGGAAACCCGCGCACGAAATAACACGTTGTTTGCCTACTTATGATTTTCGAGTCAGCGGAATTTTCTCGGTTGTTTTTTTTCAATATCAAACGCTAATGAAACACCGCTCGACTTCGTGGAAAATTATTATTGAGCGGCGCAATTTGAATTTAGACACGCGCTTTTTCCGAAACCGTTGTGCTCGATAATTTTATTGGATAGCTTTTGATAAAATAAAAAATTACTAGTCAGGATAGGAATGAGTGATTTGAATGTAATAAATTCAGGGTCATTGAAAAAATTTTGGATAGAAATGAATAAAAAAGAATTGGATTTTTTGCCAAATTTAGTTTTTGTTAGAATTGACTGTAATTCATTATCTAATAATCAATTCTTTTCTATTCGTTTCTATCAAATATTTTTTATATGGTAGCTTCTTATATATCGCTATAAAAATGTATATCATTAATTCTCTATATTGTTCTCTAAAAAAAAAGACATACTGTAATTCGTACATCAAACCATGAGTGAAACTCTTTCCATTGTATGTCTTATGTCATTGTCGCGCAAATACATTTATCGAACTATGCTTTGTTCAACAAATATGCAGTAGAGAAAAGTTTTTAACGTTCTCTCGTCTGCAGTTTGTTTGATGAATTACTGACATACACAGTAAATATGTAATGTTAAGAATATACCATTTCTAGAGTATGTAACTTTTTTAATGCTGATCCAACTTATTGAATAATGCTGGCACTTTCTGCTGACAGCAGCAGCAGTAATGTTGTGCCAACATTGGAAGTCAACTTCGGGAGTAAATTTCGAATCAATATGGAAAATAATGTTGCCACGACATTGTTTCTCTTTTAGTTCCAACATTTAGTGATCTACATTGAATTACGTACATCAATAATATCTTTGAAGTGACGCATGCTGTGGTAACATATATATATAATTACTACTTTCTTCAAAATGTAACAAAAATGAATAGGTGGAAAACGATATGAAAAAATCTATTATCATGGGAAAATAAATAAAACAAACTTTTGTGTGAAAGTGCAAAAAATAGTTTAATTAAAAATGGTTTGTTACATAAAATCTCATAAAATTTCAGTTATGATTGCTTTTATAAAGATTAATTTATAAAGGCGAAAAATAAAAAGAATATCAATTAAATTTAAAATTAAAAATTATATTTTAAATTACATTTTAGTGGAACGTTTTCAAGCACTTTTTTCAACAATTTATATTGATGGATTGTTTGATACTCCGCAAAAAATAGCAAAATATGACAATAAAAAATAACGTTCGTTTAATTAACTTATGTGTTTATTAGTATTAACATACACATACATGGGTTTCCATAGAAAGTAGATACTTAAAGGCGGCGTTGAATGTCACGGTATAATTGTCTACAAGACAGGAAAATCGTTATACGAACATAAAAACTGTATACCTGAGTTTTTTGAGTCACACCATCTGGAAATTCAATTTTTCACGGGTAAATTAAAGTTTAATTTAATTTATTGTAAAGAACTCGAATTTCGTTGAGTTCTGGTCAAATAAATTCTACTGTTCATAGGAGTACCGTTTCAGTGTTTTCATTTTCGTCCGATAATAAATAATTTTTAAATTAATAGATTTAAAAAATTAAATAATTGTATAATTCTATTAATTATAAAATTATTTAATATCTTCATTTAAAAAATTCTATTAAACAGAAAAAATTTAAGAGAAAAATTCTATTAATATCTTCATTTTCAAATGATTCTGTCAGAAATACGGTTTCCTCCAATCTATATCAAGCATTGATGATAGCTAAGGTGTTTCTAACTGGGTGTCAAATTAAAGTAAACAAATTTACCGCAAGTACAATTGTCGTCGATATTACCTCCCACAACATAATTTCATGCAAATCATTTCTATCTTTAAGTAGATGTTTTAACTCCGCAATTAATTCAGTCAACACGTGCTACGTCAGCAAATAATCATAATTAATATTGTTTGCAACAGGAAGTGAGGTATTTAATTTTCTACTATGTAAAAAATGCACAAATTATATGAATTAGCCGTAAATTGTGGAAGAATTATAATGGCATTGTTTCATCTAATTTACGATGTTGCATCTAATAGCACGTGAATCTGTTAAAGCGTGCATTTTTTCATTCACTCTGATTGTGGTAACACAATTGCGTAGATTTGCAAGTACGATTCAATCAATCGTAACTTGCACTTCATTTCAATCATTTTTACCATTACAATTACGATTCTAATTAAAATTTAAAATCTTGTTCAATCTTTCATAACTAATATTTATTAGTTAATCTAGGTTATGTATATAAAAAAAATAAAATCAAAATATTTGGTTATGTGAACTACAATTACGTTGACTTCGTTAACTGATATTTAACCACTATGTTGTGATGAAAGCGTGAGGCAACCTATTTTCATAGGAAGATACTTCCGTGAATAGGTAATCATTTGGCAGTATATTTTAATCAAAGTTTAGTTATTTCCTAATTGATTTTTGACAATAAAAGTTACTACACATGGCGTAACGATTTTTTTAAATAAACAATTCAGCCATTTCTAATCATCTTTACGAGATTTCCCTGGTTCGTTAACAAATTATGTCACAAATTGCAGCATCGGTAGTCTCGATCTACAAATAATTCTGTCATCGTAAAATATTACTGAAAAATTAAACTTTCTTACAAATCTTCCGTATTGAACTGTAAATTTCATTCTCACTCCCCAAACTCCGCATTTATCATCTGACTTTCCTGCCTTAAATTCAATTTTGGCCGTTCAAAACCCTGCAGTTTTCAAACTCCTTACTCAGACAAATAACTTTTTCGACCCAATAAAATATGTCATTTCAAGACGCATTTCTCAAAAGTTTATAAATAAAATAAATACACGGTAAAAATCATCTGCCAACTTTACACCAGTTGGTGTAGAATCGATCTATTTTTACACCATTTGGTGTAAGTCAATACTGTTTGACACTTTTGTCAACAATTGTCAACAACCAATGATATTTTTCTACTCTCATCATATTTTGCTCTGAATTAATTTAAAAATGGGTATAGCAGCAAATGTCTTCATCTTCAATCCTACCGAACCCATCATTAAACTATCTTCCACTTCCCCCACACCTATACCGTCTCTTTCACTGATTCAGAACAACCACCCTGGATTCTCTACACTTCTCACACCCTATCCACATGTGGAAAGTAAAATCCTAATCCATCCTCTGAAATTTCCAAACACCCAAAATCCAACTTTAAGCTCCCCATGCAGTACCATTATTTCTTACAGTGCCCTTCAGTCGCAACCCTAATCGGAATAGCGATGTGAAATCGACATTGAATCGACGTCGATAGTGACTCGCTGAAACATTGAATCGACATTGAATCAACGTCTCAATGTCCCTTCAGTCGACATTGAATCGACGTCGATGCCATCGACGTTGATTCAATGTCTCATTCGATGTGGAATCGACGTTGATTCAATGTTATTGAGTGATATTTCACTCCGAAACCAGTTACACCTTACACCACAACGTCGAACTTCGGAAATTTTTACCAGTGTGTGTGAACATGCATTCGCGTGATACACGCGTATTACAAGCGTATTACAAGCGTTATAACCGCGTTTTCGGTTTCAATGTTTCACGCGTTTTACACGCGTGCAAATCGCGTGTCATTTTTTCCGGGAATGATTGCCTACTGTTAAAATAATTTGAGGTCAAAACGATTGTCTTTTTGTAAATAACTAAATTTATTTGTTTGTGTATTACAAAAATTCTACAAATAAGTTAGTCGTTGTATGGCTGAGTGGAATATAAAGTTGTACTGAAATTATCAATGGTACACGCTACTCATTGTGAGAAAAAGTGGATTAAAATGGAGCTTTAATAGGTTATTCAGACAGTAACTTACGAATCTCAGTTATAAAGCATTTAAATGAAATGTGTATACAGTTTAATTAAGTATAAAAGATGAGTTTGCTCAAATTATGAATGTAGTACAAATTAAAACATCTATTAAGGGGAGATTTTACCGAATTTTCAGCTATTCGAAGAAATTTATGGAAAGTGGTGAAACTTTCGTCTTTTACATATTTCTTTTTATTTTGAAAATAACTACGAAAACCAAATTTCAATTAACTTATTATTTTTATAGGTTATAAACATAACAAAAATATAATAGGAATCACTACTTCCACTTTCACTATTTTCAATAAATGTCTTCGTATATCTAAAATTTTGGTGATACTTAATACCCTTAATTGAAATAGTGTGGTTTTCAATGGATTATTTTGTATGCTTATATCATACAAAAGGCAGAGTAACATTTGCAAAAAAATCATACGACCACTTTTCCTCCAGTTTCTCAATTGTACCAATTCATAATGCAGCGCTCATGTCACATTAGGTTGCGTCATCCGCCACTTTCCACTGCGTTCCTTTGACAATCTTGACAGGTCAATTTACTTTGCTAACAATTCGTCAAACGACTTCGCTGACAACCAACACTGTGCTCCAATTCCACCTGTCATGCTTCTAACTCCGCAGCCTAATGAAAACGACTCACTTTAAACCGATTCACATCAATTTTAACCCCGCTCCTACTACATCGAACACCCAAAATCACTTAGCAATCAAAATTGCTACAAATGTAAATTAAAAAAAATGTTTGGGTCAATTAACAACAATGAGAAGTGTAGTAAAACTTTGATAAAAGATTTATTATCTTATCGAATTTGGATGATCTAATAAATTGTTTCGGTTGTATAATTTAAAATTAAAGCTAACATATTCGCTTTAATTTTAAAGTGTAACTTTAAAATGACATCATGTTTTATAGCGTTTGCAGGTTAGAATGCCACAGATTTGAAGTTTGAGTTTAAAATTGAAGTTCAACTTGAATATTAAAGCATATACACTGGAATGTTAAATTCAAACTTCGAATATCAAGTATACAGGCTTGAAAACCTGGTTTAAAATTCAACTTCTTTTTTTTTACAGTGTACTTTTAAATTCCCAAGTTGTGTCAGTTTCATACAATAAGAGAATGACTCAACATCGATATCCATATTCATAGGCCATTTAATACAATTTGCTATGATGAGACTTACAATTTAATAATACAATTTTATACAATTATTTTTGAAAAATACTTATTTTTCACAGATCGCTATTATTTGCAATTTGATAAAATTTAGACATGATCCAAATTGGTCTTGCGTCCATTTTACAATTACATTTTCTTAGTTTGCATTAATCCTCGGCTACTGGAATGCAACTTTTGATTTTCATTTTAGAAATTGTCTTACACAATTGCACGTCACCGTCCCCGCTAAATCCAATGATTACCCGATCGATTTCGCAACCGCGTATCGCGTATTACAAACTTTCGCGGGATGCCCCGCGCTTTTCTAATGCCAACTTACGCGCGCGCCTTTGCAAAACGTCGCGATTTTCATTTCTCTCCCCCATCGATCAACTTTCCCGCGCCGACCCGAGTCGTAATCAAAGCTGCGCTCTTTCACAACCCGCGGCCGTTTGTTCTCCCGACAAATATGTCCGCAATGCGTAACAACCTCGCGCGATCACCTTGCCGCGAAGCCTCGGCTGTTACGCTGAAATTTTGCGCCCGATACGCGGTACCGGTTTCCATCGCGGTCTCGACCAGTTAATGCCCCGGCACGGATTAATTGAATTCACGAACGATCCGCGTTCTATTTCGCGTATGCGCGCATGATAAAAGTGTAGAGAGCTTATCTGGCAAACGCGTATCGGGGCTCGTTCCGTTTCTTTTCAGTTTTTTGTTTTTTTTCAATGGATCGGGTTTTGCCGTGCTCATTCAGCATTTATCGAACTTGACCGTGAATCGCGATAAATGTGTTACGCAGAGAGAAAGAGAGCGAGATACGTGACTTGCGCCAATTGCTGTGGCTGAATTGCAGTCGTGTTAAAGTATTTTTAAAGGGGAAAAGGGGCGGGCAGAGTTGGGGATTTATGGGGATTTTTGAACGAGAAATTCTGCGGGGTTTATGAAATTGTAGACTGTAATCTTCGGGAAATGTGCAAAGGTATTTTAAGAAGTATTAAAAGTGTTTAAACAATTTAAGAAAGAAGAGTAAAAATTGTTTTTTTTTCTTTAGGCTTTAGTCACATTTTCTCAGAATGCTGTTGGAAAATGCTAAAAATGTGCAGTTAAAATTTATGGAGTTAAATAGCAGTAAATATAAAAAGTTAGTGATAATTTCCATTTAATATTTTAAAGGCGTGATTAGATATGAGTACGAAGAGTCAGTTTCTCGAACAACAATTTCCAATGCGATAATCGAAGAAATTCTATGCCAATTTACGTAACGTTACTGATTTTGACTGTTACACAAGTAGTACATTTTCTTTCCAGGTGAAACTGTTTCTTATGGAAAAACGGGAAAAGCACAGCACATGATGTATTTTCGCAATATGATTAGTTCTGGTATTACGGCTTTCATTAAAAACTCATCGTTCTTCATACTGTAAGAAAACTGTTCCGAGAAGACGTTTCACAATTGACTCCTTCATTATTCAGTAATTGGTGAATGAATAAAAAATGTATTTATGTAATCAGTGCTGGCTTTTATAATACATATATCACACATAACTGTCGAATTGATTTTTAATAATTAGCAGTTTACAAATTACCACACGATTAAATAATACATTCACCTTTTTCGTAAAGTCATTCAGATACAGCTTTTTCTTGCAATTTTCGTATGTGATTTGCTCGAATCAAATTTGGATGAATAATAATTTAATTAATTGCTTTTTTAATTAAAAATAAATAAAATTTTGTGAGTTTCAACGTTTTTTTCTATACTACTGTTTTTCAATTTCAGATGAAGATGTGGTCGGTTGTGATACTCCTTTTGTCATGTTCCGTGACATCGGGCCAAGTGATCAACAGGGCACCACACTTTATCCACGGTGGGGACATGGCCAGACTGGCCGTGTCCGAAAGTACTCCGCCAGGCGCCCCAGTCTACACTCTTCAGGGCCAAGATCCGGAAGGGTCGCGACTGCATTATTCCATCAGCGGCGAGTACTTCACCGTCGAAAGGGACACTGGGGTGGTCATTCTCCGGAAACCATTGGATCGCGAAATTCAGGACTTGATCGAAGTCATCATCAGTATAACCGGTAATTCTCTTTTGAGTGTCGCAGCTTTTCAAGGATTTGCAGAATTTTTCAAAATCCCTAACAGACACACCTCTAAAACATGTAGATTCGATGTGGAATCTACGCCGAATCTACGTTGGAATGTTCCTCCACGTAGAATCCACATGGATTCCACGTTCGATATCTATATGGGATTGTTGGAATTCTTGAGTGTTTTTGCGCATTTGTATTAATTTTATTATTATTTTTTCTAAAAAAATGTGTGTTTCTAATTTTCAGACGAAGGGATAGCAGGAACTGAACCCAACACAGTATCCCTTCGCCGAGATATCGCGATTCTGGATGAGAACGACAACCATCCGGAATTCCTAGGTAGACCGTATGCAGCGAGAATACCCGAAAGTGCCGAGGTGGGAGACCTGCTACTTCCGCCTGGCAAAATTACTGTTATCGATAAAGATGGTGGCGTGAATGCCGACGTTCGCGTTCACTGCGTTCCTGGATCCCCGGATGACGATATTTGTAAAGTGTTCAGCGTTAAAACTGAAAAGGTGAATTGGTAAAATTAAAACGAAATGTTGGTTTCTGAATCCTCTTATATTCTGTATTTAACTATGTAGCTAAACAATCGAATAAGAAATCTCCCTAATAGACAAATGTCCTATACCCTATGGATTCGACGCTGAATCTACGTTCAATCCCCGTCCATTTATTCATCCACGTACAATCCACGCGGATTCCATGTTTCGTCTGTTAGGGCTGGAACAATAATTGGTTTGAACAATTTATTATTGAATATGATTGGAATTGTTTCCATCCTTTGAGATAATTTGTTTCTTCATTGAATCAAAGGTTGAAGTTGAAATGTTGAATTTTTGTTTAATTTAATTGTTATTAACTCATTATTTATTGTCATTTCAGATTGCAGAAGGAAAATACGACGTTCAAATATCCCTGGCGAAACCCTTAGATTTCGAACGAAGAAATTCTTATGTTATAAATCTACTTGCTATTGATGGTGCTAACGATCCTTTCAAGAGACTGAAAACAACGGCAACTGTAATAGTTGATGTTTTAGATGTACAAGTAAGAAAAATTCTAATTTAATTCTACAAAAATTTCACGGTAAAAAATAATAATAAAAAAAATTGAGTTGAAAGGAAATACCAATGTTGGGTCTGCCTGCTGGAATATATGTACAAATTAAACCAAATGATAGAAATATACCGTTTAGACGTATACCTCTTTGTTTAGCTTATACATATATATTAATTTGTTCTTCAATATATAGATTCAACATTGCTTTATATGCTGTTGCAGCATACTTTATTTTCTACAATGCCTCAAAATATTTTACCAAAAATATTTCATCATCAGTATAATAAAATATTTGAATAACTGTACATACAATCAGGCACCTTGAAACCATAAATATAATTGTGCATCTTTTCCTTAACTGATAAAAAACTTGTTTACAGGATCAGCCACCCTTCTTTTTAAATGCTCCTTACAGTGTCTTGCTTCCGGAAAATACTGGACCTGGAAATAGTGTTCTGACGATACGAGCACGTGACAGAGATACCAGTGAATCTAGAACAATATACCTGAATTTGGAAGACGACGATGCAGGACACTTCGACATCGAAATGTACCAAGAGGGCGCTGTTACTGTTGGAAAATTGGTGACCACGAACATCTCACTAGACCGCGAGGATCCAGACATTCTTCAAAATGGAGGAATTTACACCTTCCACGTACGAGCCACAGAACTGATCAATAACGAAATTCCCGCAGACTCAACGGTTTCGGTTGTGACCATCGTAGTAACCGATGTAGATGATTTGGTTCCAACTTTCAACAAAAACTACTTCCACATCAAGATCTTGGAAGACACTGCTGTTGGCACACCATTGCCAGGTATATATAACATTCATTTTGTTAAAGAATAATAGCAAAAATGGTTTGTCATAAGAAGCTACTTGAGGATAAATCATAATAAATCATAATTGATTGATTTCAGGATTGAACATGGTTGTAAGTGATGGAGACGTGGGGGAGAATGCAAAATTCACTCTATCTTTAAGAGACGTTCCAAACTTCCCAGGGGTCAGTTCTCAGTTTTCGGTAAATCCACGAAAGACCCAGGGAAGTGTTCCAGTGGTAATAGCGGCGAAGAACACCGATATTTTGGATTACGAAAATGAAGATCTCGTTAAGAAGGAATTGAAATTTGAAGTAGTCGCCATCGTAGCAGAGAAAATTGTACGTATGATATACTCATTTTAAGAAATATCTAATTTGGACCACTTTTCCCAATCTTATATCTTTTCTTTTTACTAAAAAGAAAAGATACTTTTCTTTCTACTAAAAAGAAAAGATACTTTTCTTTCTACTAAAAATGAGTTTTCCAAATTAAAGGTTGCGGTATCCCAAGTTCACATTGAGCTTCAAGACGCCAACGATCACAGCCCTCAATTCGAAAATTCCATCTACAAGCTGGCTGTGGCCGAAAACACCAAACCTGGCACCAAATTTGCAAACATCTTCGCTATTGACGAAGACAGTGGCGAGTTCGGGAAGATCACCTATTATCTCCGAGGATTCGGAGTTGACAAGTTCGAAACTGACTCCAGATTCGGAGGCATCACAGTTGCAAAATCTCTGGATTACGAGACTCAAAAATCCTACTCATTAACTCTAGAAGCCAAAGATGGTGGTGGAAAATTGTCAGCTGCTAACATTCTGATCGAGCTGGTCGACGTGAATGACAACGAACCTATTTTTGAACAGAAAGAGTATTCAAGGATAGTCAGGGAAGGTGCGACCAGTTTCGATCCTCAGCTTTTCGTGAGAGCTACGGATGCTGATGGATACACTCAAGGAGATGGAAAGATAAGATATGCCATCGTGGGTCACAACAGCGTGACTGACAATGTGTTTAAGGTACATTTTTCGAATTGGAAATCAAAATCAATTACTTGCAAAATTCGCTCATACGCTTGACTTTCGCAGATCAACACTATCACTGGGGAAATTACGATTCAGAAGCCAACGCAGTCAGTTGACACAGAACGCGGAATTTACGAGCTGACTGTCAAGGCAACTGACGCAGGAATTCCACCATTGTCTTCTGAAGCGAAAGTGTTCATTCGGGTAGGGGTTCCTGGAAATCAAAAACCGGTTTTCCGTGGAAATTACAAGCTGGGGATTCCCGGTCCAAGTACATATAGAGCAAAGCTTTTTGAAAACGCCACACGAGGGACTGAAGTGATTCGGGTGGTGGCCAATGATCCTGATGGGAGAGACAGTTTGTTACAGTACCAAATAGCTTCTGGGGCAAAAGACAATTTCGTTATCAATACGAGGTAACGGTTTATTAAAAAAAAAGATTTTTTAATAGTCTAGAATTAATCTATAACTATAAAAAAACTGTACAAAAATCTACTGTGAAGCTCAAATGTTTTTAAATGCAATTATGATAAGATTTCAACAGTAGAAATAGTTTGTGTTAAGTATAAATTGTTTGCAGTTCCGGCGTCATCACAGTATCACCTGATGCTCGTCTGGATTTGGAGACTGGAGGAAGGCAATATGACATCATCGTATATGCTATTGATTCTGGGACTCCTGTCAGGGAGACTGCGACAACAACTGTCACCATTCAAATTGAAGATGTAAATAACAAGCCACCAAGTTTCAAAGAGTCCTCCTATGTTATCTATGTGTCGGAGAAGACTCCCATAGGTACGTGCATTTAGCACATCGAATTTGTTCCCTTACCTAAACCTTGAATCTTTCAAGAAGCAATTGCTTGAATTTAAATCTTAATAATTTCCTCCCACATTCATTTCCACCAAAATTTCCAGGTGAATCTGTCCTTAAGATGGCAGCCATCGACCCGGATGCCAACGCCGAAATCGAGTACTCTATAATCGACCCCATAAAAGCTGTCGACAAAACTGGTGTGGCTTTAAAAAACATCAATCTCTACGACTACAAAACCGCTTTTACCATCAATGCAACCACCGGCGTGATATCCGTGAACCGGGTCTTGGACTACCAGATAGTCGCGGTGATCATCCTAACTGTTCAAGCCAAGGACCTGAATGCTGCCATCGACAAGGAGGCGCAAATAGCAAAAACGGAAGTCACCATATACATCCAAGCCTACAGCGACGACAACCCCGTCTTTACGAATTCCGGCTGGTCCCCCAACAACCCCACAATTCGCATCACTATTCCGGAGGAACAACCTTTAGGAACGACTCTGCTTATGCTGTCTGCTAAAGAATCGCCGAACGGACCCGCAGTGCAACGATTCGAGCTGGTTAGGGATGACTTCGACGAGGGTTACGTGAACGTCGGAGTGCAAAGTGGAAATGTTGTTCTCAGCAAACGTCTGGATTATGAGACTCTTCGAGAGAAGGTAACGATTTGATATTTAAATTCCTTGAAGAGACTTTCAAACTAATTTTGCAGTATTAAGACATGGAACAAATGAGTAACTGTGTTTCAGGATAGCAGAATTTCAAGGTCTCTTGACCTATCAGATAAAAGAACGCCTACGTAGAATTTGCGACTTCAATTTTTAATGCTTGATGAATGATTAATCATACTCAGTCTGTTGGTTTATTGACTTGCACTTTAATCTGTTGCAGTACATCAGATTCAAAGTTCGAGCACTAACCAGGGATTACGACATCACTCGTAAAATGTCAGAAGCGAACGTGATTGTTCAGGTACTAGACATCAATGATAATAGTCCGATGTTTAGTCAGTCGGAGTACAATATATCAGTGCCAGAGTCTGAGAAGTCTTCAAAGGTGATTGCCACGATAACGGCCAATGATACGGATAGTTCGACGATCGAAGAGGAGGTGAAACGGGGGTATGGCGAAGTGCGGTATGCTTTGACCGGAGAAAACGCGAACCTATTTATGATAGATCCTATCAGTGGAGATATTAGGGTAAGCTGAGTTCGTATTCGAAGCTAAACAAAAAATATGAAAGAAAAGGAAAGGAAAGGAACAAAGAATTTCTCAATTTAAGTAAATATAAGTAAAATCTAATGTCCGCAGATCGCCAATGATACGGATCTAGATAGGGAATGGCAGTCGGTACTACGATTCTACGTAGTAGCGTCCGATATGCCGCAAGGCGGAGCGGAGCAACGCTCAACTCGAGTATTGGTGACAGTCAATATTCTGGACGTTAATGACAATGCTCCGATTTTCTCCCAACCAACGTATACAGGGGTCATACCAGAGAACACTTTGCCCGGAGTCAACGTTATTAGGATATCAGCAACTGATGCAGATGAGGGAGCTGGCGGGACTATTCATTATGAGATCATCGATGAAGGAGAAGCTAGTGGTAAACGATTGAACATAAAAAATAACTATAGTATCCATCAACACGCCAGAAAAGGCGCATTTTACAACTCAATTTTCCTCCCCAGGTTTGTTCCAAATTAATTCGACAACAGGCGAAATCACCACAGCCAAAGAGCTCACGGGCAAAGGCCGAACCAATCCCTACACTTTGCGAATTCGAGCCCAAGACAATGGTGAGCCTGTCCTTTTCACCGACACCGAGCTTATCTTGTACATCGGCGACGTTGTCAACAACGATGGCGTTCCTCTTTTCATCAGACCAACTTCCGAAGAAGTGGCATACATTGCGGAAAACTCCACCATCGGCAGTCCAGTTTTCCAGGTCATCGCCTCAGATCCAGATGACCCGAACCTTCCGAAAGGGAGGATCGTCTTTCGGTTTCTGGAAGATGGAAACTTCGGAAAAGACGCCAGCGCTTTCCGCATCAACCGCGAAACTGGGCTGATCATCACGAGAAAACTACTGGATAGGGAAACCAAAGACAAGTACAATCTCGTGGTGGTTGCCCAGGATCTGGGTGATCCTCCACAGCAGGCTACGAGGGTGTTGCAGGTGTCCATTTTGGACATTGACGATCATAAACCGCACTTCAAGAGGAACATCTACAACCAGCCTCTCGAAATGAACATTGATGAGGAGAGTGCTATAAATTCTACTGTCGGGGTCATTGAAGCGATCGACGAGGACATTGGAGACAACGGGAAGATAGATTACGCAATCATCTATGGAAACGAAGCTGAGATGTTTAATATATATCGACTGGAGAACAACAGCGCAATTATCAAAGCGATGAAGAGGTTGGATAGAGAGACCATGGAGCAGCACCTTCTGACTGTCAAGTGTTTCAAGTATCCTGTAAAGAAATCGGATGTTACTCCGAAACCTTACAATAAGCAGGTGAATATTCTTAAGCATTAAACGGTTTTAGCACTGAGGATTCTACTAAACTTTGATAAATAGGATTGGTATCATAAACTCTCGTATTGGTATCAGATTGTCTACATTTTAAAGGAATCTCTCAATTTCTTCCCAACGGGGGACAATGATTAGGCATTGCTATCTACATTTTTGGTTTTTTACAATTCTAATTAAAATAATCCCCTTTTCAGGATCCTTCAGAGAGACAAGTACTCATCAAAGTCAACGACATTGACGACAACAAACCCCAGTTCGGAAAGGAGAACATCACTATAGGTGTCAGGCTCAACGTACCAATAGACACCAGTCTCATCACTCTCGAAGCCAGAGATATCGACTCGGACGCCTTACCCATCAACTACTACATGGGCAATGCCTCCTTCATTTCCCTAGTGGACTCTTCCGCCTCAAAAAGCAACATTCCATCCTGTTTGTCTCTCAACAACGTCACTGGGGAACTTAGAACCATTGCCTCCATGTCCCATTTTGCCGATGGATACCTCCTAGTGCCGATTACTGCCAACAACTCTGCGTCTCCCGAAAGGCAGACGAATGTCACTTTGAGGGTCTTCCTGCTGAGGGACAGGAATATGTTGAAGTTTGTGTTCTCCAAGCCACCGGTAGAGGTGAGGAAGACCCTCGAGGACTTCGAGAAGGCTGTCCAGCAGGCCTTATCCTTGCCTATCTCGGTAAACGTCTACGACACGCAGTTCTACTCGAAGGAGGACAACTCGTTGGACTTCTCGTCGACGAGTTCATGCTTCCAAATGGTAGGGAAGGAGGTATACGACTTGCACGAGATGAAGTTGTTACTAACGGATCCGAGGAATGATGAATTGAAGAAGGTCTACAAGAAGTTCCATGTGGACAAGGTGCAGAATTGTGCCACCAGTGTGGCTAAGGCTGAGGTTTCTATGATGCAAGTCTGGGTTCTGGCAATTGCGGCTCTTGTGGGGGTCTCTGCCATTGTGGCTAGTTATACGCTTTGTTGTTTACATTCCAAGTGAGTATGAAATTTTGTAATTGTTTATGAAAAAAACCAATAAAAAATGAATTGCAGTCCTTTTTTGTTATTAAAGGTGCAAAAAACTTTTTTGGAGGAATACCAGTATTAAAAAAATCCCACTGGTTCTTGTCAGTGTTCTTATCATTGATCTAATGATACTGTAATAAATCCTCACGTTTAAGAGAATTACATTGGGATCCCAAAAAACCTGTCGTGAAATTAAAATCAACTCTTATTTATCGACACTTTTTGATTATCGCTACGCGTAAACTCTAAGGCCTTCTTGAAGATTTGCATTATAATTTGAAAATAAAATTTATAGCCCAGCTTCATTAATATTAAAGGATCCGGTACTTTTTATTTTCGTTACTTGCTATTAAGTGACCATTTTTGCAACCATCCAAGTTCTCTTGATAAAAGTAAACTATACCCATATTTTGGTGTCTACACAGCTTGTACACTCTTGGGAACACTTTCTTAAAATGTAATTATCGTTCCTTATGGTGCTTTCAGATACAAAAAACAACTGAGGCAGGTTCGCATGCGTGAACAGAACCGACCAAGTTTGAGTTACGTGTCTTCGGGACCAGGCATGATCAGTTCTGGGTCACACACCACTCTCGGCCCCGGAACCAACATCACTATCAGTCCACACGAGACGCCCTACGAATGGGGACCTGATACGACCTTTTACCATCCCAGCACGCTTTCTCGAGCATGACACCTGAAAAATGGCTTCTGAGAAAAATGAGCCCCATGATACGAACGTTCAGAATTGTACATAAATGTATGAAACGATTATAATATTCTCGTAGAATGCATGGACTGCAAATCAGTGCTACGTTTTCACTGAGATAAATATTCTATATAATTTTATTTACATAAAAAATGTCTAGAATTCCAGTAAATTGTAACTCTATTATAGAGTAACTGGGACGCATCGTATCCTATTTGGACAAAATTGTTATAAGTCTTGAAAAAGATATTTCTCCTTGATATTTCTACCTTCTATGCTAAATTTGTGGGGAAGGTTAAGTAAAATATACTATATCATTTAGGAAAAGTTCTTTGAAGTTACACTAATTTTATAAAATTAGATACGATGCGTCGTGATTACTTAGCGATATATTAAAATTTACTGGAATATTTTTCTCAGTGTATTGAAATGTAGGTTCAGTATAATTCTGTACTTAGACAATATAGATTCTTGTTTAGTAGATACGTTTTATTTTTGTGCAAACTTCAAGTTCATGTATTTTACGGGAATAGAATGATTTTGTATGAATGTTGATGCATATACAAAAGTACATGAGTTTTATGGAATCGAACGTGCCAAAAACATGATGACGAACAGATCTTGGCCGACTGTATAGACTGTAGCATTTGGAAGCAAAATAGTGGAAACACTCCTGAGAGCCACTGATGAATCCAATTGGTGTAATTTTACATTAATGGTTAAATGGTCATTGATATTTCCTTCGAAATTCTGAAATTTCCACGCTTTTGTCTGGAAATATGACAAATGTTCCAGACAACTAAAAGGAATTGCCTCGAACTTTTATTCTGGGTAAATTTTTGTATTAGCGATTTTTTTTATTAAACTTTAAAATATATATTGTTACAGATATTTTTATACATTATTGGTTATCAGGAACGTGTAGCTCGTTTCCACACAAACCAGACAAAACCCTGGGGAAGGTGGAATAGAATCGATCATCTTTGAGAAGTTCAATGTACAGTCCGACGATCTGTGATAGGAAACAGTGTTTAACGTCAGAATTTTAGCTTCAAATTTGTCCTTTAATACTGTAACCGACAGCATGGACAGTTCAGAAGTCGTCGTTCCAAGTGAGATAATCGATTCACCAAAACGATCAATTACATAATGTACAAAAATTAACTCGGTTACATATACTCTGATTCTCGCTATACCACTTTCCCCTCACGGTGCTAATTGTGTTCTGACTTCAAGTGATGAAATAATGGATTGTGCCCATTATTTCGGGCTCGTAAAAGTACTCGCCAAATATGCTCGGAATAATAACTGTTCGCTCAATTATTTCACTACTCTTATTCTGCGTTATGACACTTTATTGCCTAGTTAATTTTCGTTTCTTTCTCGTTTTCGTACTCTTAGTGTTGTTTCTACGCAATTATGTAACAAACACAAATCACGTTCATTGAAAAATGTCTTCCAGAAATGAAAAACTGTTTGAATCTACGGCAAAGTACTTTTCGCGAATTTTAATATATAGACACTTTTATATGAAAAGAGCGCGGATTTTATGAACTGTTATATCTTATAAATTACGCCGACTATTTCTTAAGCACGATGGATGGAATACTCTTTGGAACCTGTAAATAGTATGTAATTATTTACGTTTATACAATTTATGAAATAATTATACGTGTGTCTTGCTTCTATCCAAAGCCTCCTTTCTCTTAAAAAATGTTTTAATTCTTAAAACAGATAAAATCAGATAATTAATTTTAATAGCCTCAGATTTACAAATCGTAGTTGCTCCTTGATATTTTCAAGTTGATTAAAAATGTTGTTATTTTTTAATATTTCTACTCGATAATTAGCTAAAAGTAAATATCTTCGTTCAGATAATAATGTAAATACCGACATGCTTAGTATATCTGATGCTGTCATTTTTAATAGACTAGTCGAAATAAATTCTGAATTCGCATACATTTATTGAAATAATATAAAATTCGTATATACTTATGTTAGAAATTTGTATGTACATTGTAATCTGATATATGTAAATTTTAATTCAAATGGCTGAGTTGCATTTACTTAAATATTATGTAAATCAAATCATAATGTTTACATAAT
>JABFPB010001693.1:0-23727 GCA_022817645.1 Ceratoteleas bidentatus | reverse complement strand
ATTTCTTTTTAGAATGAAAATAAGTATAGTTTTATGATAAAAGTAAAATCTGTTCATAATAAAAAGATTTCCTTTCACAATTAAAAGACTTCCTTTCACAAGAAAATGGTTTTTCACATTGTAAAGTACTTGGCCGGGAACACTATCGTGTCCCGTGATACCCGCGAAAGCAGGTTTAAATTGTTCTAGTTGATTTCCAATAGCGTCGTTCCGGGCAGAATTCGCTGTGTTGAAAATTCGCCGTTACGACACCGGCAGCGTTATATTATTCTTTTCGTTGCTCGGCAAATTAACACGCTCCCGTGAAATAAAGTGAAATAATAAGTAGTGCGATGGGATTCTTGAGCAGCTTTGGTGTATCCGAAAACGATATCCGCAAGTGTTTAAGTTAAGGTGAAGTCTCAAGCGCAAATCAAGTTTGAATTGAACATTTGACACTAAAAGTAATGTTTTGCAATTAACAAAGAATTGGCTTTTTAAATGATTATTTACTGATTCTGCGTAAAAATACGGTTATTTTGAACCAACAGTCGACATTTTTCCTAAACGCATGTTCAAAAATAATGAAACCTCGTTTTCTCGCGTTAATTTTCGAGATTACCTTTAACCTCGAAAACGGGTTTTCATTATTTTTAATGTTATTGAAAAATGTCGACAACGGTTCAAAACAATCGTATTTTTACGCAGAATCACAGTACGGTCAGTAAATAATCATTAAAAACGCCAATTTTTGTTAATTGTAAAACATTACTTTTGGCGCCAAATGGCAGATTCAAACTTGCTTTGCGCTTGAAACTTCACCTTAAGACACATTTTTTTAATTAAAGAAAATGTTTGTAAATAAAAAGTAAAAAAATGTTTTTAAATAAAAAGTACAAAAAATGTTTGTAAATTCAAAGTAAAGAAAAATTCTAAGAAAAATGGATGATTTTGCAGGGATTACTCTTTCGCATACGCGAACAGATAGTATTTTTAAAAATATTACAAATATCTCGTTTAATTTTACTAATTTGATGTGTATTTCTTGAAATATCATTTCAAGATTTCTGTCGATTACAGCGCCATCTGTGGCCAAAAGACTTTTATCCTGGGTCAACTCAATGTTAAATTTTCTGGAGAATCCAAATCTGCAATAAAAAAATAGGGGTTCCTATTTAAGTATTTTATCTTCCCCCACCTTCACCCTCAATGGGTGGCGGTGGGGGATAGAGTTTGGTATCATTGGATGATTCCCGTCGAGACTATAACAACTTTTATTCTCTACTTTTTTATGCGATGAGTAATTTTCGAGATATGAACACAAATAGTTTTAAATCAACCACCATATACATGATATTAGTACATTACACCACTAGGGAGGGAATTTCGTATTTCGAAACGAGTGAACTTCCGGAACGAGGCGAAGCCGAGTTCTGGAAGGAACGAGTGAGTACGATATTTTCCCTTACGACGGAGCGGGAAGCCCACAGTTCCGCCCGTCAGGGCGGGAATGTGGGTATTCCCGCCCGGAGTGAGGGAAAAATATTTAAAAACATTATTTCTTATTTACGAAATTGTGTATACGCACTTAAAATAATTCAAACAAATAAAAGTAAAATAAAATTATTAACAAATTTTTTGTTTGTTTCCTTGTGTATGTGAGTGTGATATGATGAATGATTAACAATTGAGAAAAGTATATATTTTATTATGTTAGAAATTATTAGCTGTTTAAAACACAATTTAAACAAAATTAATTAATTTGATAATTTAAACAATAGCTTGAATAAAACATAGGCATTTCCCAATTTCAGAATTTGATACAATTTTATTTTACATATAAAAAAGTTATACCAAAAGTGCTAAAGAGGAAGTATACTGAAAAGTGTGTATACCGGAACAATGTTGTAATCTTGATTAGAGGAATCCATAAAGCGAAAATCAGCCATTTCAGAGGAAGTGTATTGGTGTATTGGAATATATTTATTGACCAAAGTCGATCTCAGGGAAATGTACTGGGGAATATTTTATTAACCAGATTCATCCCCGGGGAAGTATACTGGAGAATATCTTATTCACTAGGGTTAGCCCCAGGGAACTGTACTGGCGAATATTTTATTCACCTGGGTCCTCCCCAGGAAAGTCTACTGGCGAATATTTTATTCAGCAGGATCAACCCCAGGGAAGTGTACTGGCGAATATTTTATTCACCAATGTCATCCCCGGGGAAGTGTACTGGTACATGGCGACAGCCAGGTTCTTCCCCGGGGAAGTTTAGTGGAGAATATTTTATTCACCAGGGTCATCTCTGGGGAAGTGTACTGGTGCATCGCGATCGACGGAGTCATCTCCGGGGAAGTGTTGTGATAATTTGAAAGCGCCAAAACATCTACGGGAAAGTGTACTGGTGAAAATATGCATCACCAGAGTCATTCTCGTAGAAGTGCACTGGCAAGGAATTCCAATTTGGCGCCTATTTGGTTTGATTGTGCAGCGGGTGGCGGTACTGCTATCCAGTTGTCATCGATATCGCTACACGGAGAAAAATGTTTGGTCAAATTATTTAGTTGTGGCAACCAAATTTTGGTTGTCACAACTAAATAATTTGATTAATTTTTTGCCAACGAAATGATTTGTTTCTTGCAAACAAATATTTGGGTAATTAAATTTTGGCCGGAAGAATGAAATGATTTGGTTGTAGCAACCAAATTATTTGGTTGCAGTAATGAAACCACGAAAAATGGACAACCAAATGTATTTGGTCGTCGCTTGACCAGCGACGGCCGTTCCTGATCGAGCCGAACCAAACCTAACTAAAACATTTGGTTGCTCCTACCAAATATTTGGTTGACACCATTAAATTGCTTCAACCAAATGGTTTGGTCACAGTAACACAGTCTTTTTTTCTCCGTGTTGGGACTTGTTCATTCGCGAAAAATTTTCTACCATACCGACCCCATTCCAGTTGGTCTGCGGTGAATTTTTCGTCTTAGTTATCTTCACCACGCTTTCACCGATACTGTTAAGTCCAAAACCTACGGAAAAGAGATGTCAGATTTTTGGCAGTGCGATTTCCCTATAACCCCACCATTCGCAGGCACGTCTGCGTGACTCGACGATTGGTTAGGCTCAAATGCTTGACCAGCGGCAGACGTGTCTGTCAGCTGGTGGGGGTGGATGAACATTACACTGCCAAAAATCTGACAACACTTCGAAGCACTTCGCTTTGCTTTTATACTTTTTTCCTTCCTTCCTCTACCCCTCTCGGCTTAATTGTATAAAGATCCTATTTCTCTGCCCTATCTTTTTGTTATTTGTATACCACTTAACCTTCCAAGCCTGGAAACTTTACTGCGCGACTACTCGGCGTTTCTTCGGAAGTAGTTTTGGAGGAAACTACTCCGTGTTTCCTCCAAAACAACTCAAAGATTCCTTCGCAGCAATTTGGAGTTTCTTAAGCAGCACCTCAGGGTTTCCTCTGCAACAGCTGACAGTTTCCTCCCCAGCATGTCATAGCTTCCACCGTAGCAACTCATACTTTCCTCCGCGGCTACTCATAGTTTCCTCTGAAGCTACTTCGAGTTTCTTCCACAGCTACTCAGAGTTTCCTTCGCAGTTACTCAGAGTTTCATTCACAGCTACTCAGAGTTTCAGCAAAAACTACTCAGAGTTTCCGCGGCGGCTACTTAGAGTTTCCTCTATGCGGCGAAATTGTAGTGAACATGGGGTAAAGTCGGCGTTGCCTTTGAGGAAACTCCGCGGAAACTTGGCAGAACTCAGTACTGACTGTACCCCATGTAGAAATAGCTGACGTCAAGCCGACGCTGACTATCAATCCAGGCCCGGAATTGTACTGTTAAGCGACGGCGGTATAGAGTCGGAATGTTACAATGACTTCTGCCGGGACGGTGTCTGCTGGCGATATCAGTACGGACCCGGATTCCGACGTCCGAGCCCGGCCCAGCCCCGGATCCCGACGTCGGCCCTCCGTATTCCGGGCCCGGATTGACGTCCGGTTCCAGGCCCGGACAGACGTCGGATTCCGGGCCCGGAACGATCTCGGATTCCGACCTCAATCTGGGCCCGGACCGAGGTCAGAATCTAAGCCCGGACGAAGTTCGGAATCCGACAACTGTCCGGCACAAGTCGTTGTCACATTCCAACCCTGAACCGACTGTCGGAAACCGGTGCTCAAGAGATTTTTATTTTAGGCGGAATCGACACATTTATTTAAGTGTAATTTCCCTAACAAGTCCCATTATATTTATTCCAACTATATGTATTTATTAACAACAGGAACAGTCTAATGTCAGAATAATATTTGGGGACCAATACAACAGTGGAGACGCCAATACAAATCATGAAGTTTTCACTTTAAACCTGGGAATTCAAGGTTAATTTAGAATGTTTGATCAAGAGAATTTATTGTTTTTCTGACAATAAAATTACAAAAAAGCTTTTTTGTAAAAAATGGCGCCAACCCTGACAGCCAAGTGTTATGCAAACGATTTATGTAATGTTTGCATACATCTAACTCAGTATTGTCAAGCTATTGCTATGAAATGCCAAATTCCATACATAGAACATTCTATTTATATTAGCATTTGATTATCCATTCTCTAGTGAATAATATGAAATTGCAATTAAGCAAACATGCGACGTCTAATGAGCATCAAACTGATAATTAGACTTACGCAATGTAAAAAGCTCAAAAATATGTACGATAACCAAGTGCAATGTCAGTTAGACATTTGATACATATTTCACACCTTATATGCTTAATGCATCGTCGCATTGGAATATTCTACTTATGCGAAAAATAGATCCGTCTTTCAGTAAAACCACGTTATTTGGATGAACTGAAGTTATAATTTTATCATTATATTTCAATGTAGAATATATATCGGTTTCATCATTCTGTTCTTGCACGTCCATTGCAGTTGGTGTACATAACTTTTTCTTTAGAAATTATTTCGCGCGGGGTTTGGGCCGAGCTTGGACACGGGGCTTGGGCCAAGCTTGGGCGCGGGGCTTGAGCGGAGCTTGGGCGCCGGGCTTAGGCCGAGACCCTTTGCAGTAGTCTTTTTGCAGTATTTTTCTATGTGGGCAGACTTGGACGGTAGACTTCCAGAGTTTGAGACAAAGGATTTGAAACAGGCCCTAAGAATAAACGGAACTGCAGACCTCTGCCAGCATTAGCTTGATTTAAACAATACACGTGAATTGCATTATGATAAGTAGCGTCGCGATTCGCAATATTGGCGAGAAAAAGTCGGTCGGGATGTATGCATGAATTAATGATCGATATTAAAAGCTTTCTAAGAAAGTGGGCTGATTTGAAATGCAAAGTTCATGCATGCTTAATGCGACGGTTTTTGGTCTGTTGCGCGGTTTTTGATCAGTTCGGTAAATAGGTATCGGCTTTTATTAACAACCGACCGACGGAGTACTAATATCGGCGCGGAGAATACCTCCTATTATCCGCCTTCACTTCGCAACGTTGACAATGTCTCGGAGAAGAGTGCACGGGCTAACACTGTTTCTGATATTAAAATGCCGCGTCCCTATGAAGATTTTAATATCATCCTCCGGGATGAAAATTTACATCGACAGTGAAAGTGAATTCGGGACGAAGAAGGGTCGTGGAAAAGAATGAGGATTTTCGTGGAAACCTCGATATTCTATCAATATCGCGTGCTTTTCTTATAGAAACTCAAATATTAAATGTACATTATAGCAGAAGAGCGACTTTTGTATGAAGCAATGTCAATAATAAATGTCTCTTTACTCTTTCCAAAATCCATTTCATTAATGCGACTTCTAAATTATTTTGTTCCATTTTACTGACTCTCGTGATTCGAAACAGTGAGTAGGGTTAATTAAAGGCGACTATCTCGAGAAAATGTATCAGCTTTGGGTTTGTTTAATGTTATCTGTTCGATTAATCTGACCTTATCTAACCTATTTCGCGTGAAATGTTTGTAGGAAAATCTGGACATGAATAGGCCGTCCCATTGAAACTATCCCAGAACAAAGCCATCTTCCAAGTTTTATTAATGCAATTCGAAAGGCTTCACTATCACGGATTTTAATATCACAGTCAAATGGTCTCGAATCGGTACAATTTTCGTCCCTTTTTAAGTTTAGATAATCCGCGGTCTGAACGTCCGAAGGAGTTCCTCGGGAATCGGGATCCAGTTTGATAATGCAGTTACGCTAATCGGCGCAATATAAGTCAAAAGTTAATGCAAACTGGATCCTTAAAATAATGAAAGAATATCTGGGCGAGACCTGTCCTCCTGCATAATCAAAAAGACAATGGCTTTCCAATTAGAATCTCTTTTGCCGACGCCCAATAAGTTCAATAAAAACTTAGTTCGCCGGGTCGTCTGCGAGATGTAGAATATTTTAATTAATTTCAGCGCGACGCTTTCCGGCGGCGCGATCCACTTTCGCCGACAATGCGGTCCTCGGAACGACCGAAGTGTTTGACTTTTTCGAAGTTATTGCCGCGCGATCGCTCAAATAATCCGATCGCGTTTTTCTTCCTCGGCTTAAATATTAAAATTTGTCCCCAAGTCCGCTGAGATTTGTTGCGCGAAATCCGTCAGCTATTTACGGAGCGCTGAAATAATGAGCGATTTGAATAATGCAATTATTCCGACGTGCCGGCAAAAGCAACAGATAAATTCTTTCACGTGCGCTTAGAACATAAAGCAAATTGTATCGTATCAGCGGCACGGCTAGATAACCAAGATGGCATTGAATTTTTGTTATCGCAAATATACGGCTCTGCAAGCGCCGCGTAATCGCGTTTGATGCTTCTGTGCACTCAGAAATTACCTCTTTCAGCGGATCAGAATTTATTATGAAATCGCTTCTTTGCATTTCTGAACAGAGCTTTTTTATTGCCGCCGGCTTATATCAGGTTTTATGTCAATTCCCGTGCGTTACATTAAACAACCAATAAAACAACGCACCGACACTTTTCGCGCGAGTTTACGCGCCTAGGTATTAATTTTCATCAAGTTCGTGAAAACATGCGGTTCGAATGCACGTTTTTTCTGTACTTCGCATTCGTGTATTCTTGGCACAGAAAAGTTGTACGAAAAATTAATTTAACGTGCCGCGACATTGGAACATTCAATCTCCCCGTGATTACTGGATACGCGTTTTTTATTACAACATACTTCTTATTGCAACTTTTCATTAAAGTTATGGCTCCACTAGCGCCGCAGAAATGTCTAATTACGTTACCTTTCCCTTGAACCAGTCTTCGCCACATTTACGAATTTCAATTTGTATCGTTCAAAGTCTCACTCGATGACCATTTTTACGCGGGCCGTTAAAATTAGCAGAAGGTCAATCTTGCTACCGAAAAAGGTCGTTCCTCCAAGATATTCAGAAACCCAAACGTTGTTAGTCTTCGTAAAAACCCATTGCCAAAATAATTCAAAAAGATAATTCTCACCCAATGAAGCGCAATATATTACAGCAGCCAGCAAAATAGTTCCATAAATACTGAAATATCGCGGTCGTATGGCGAGAAGCCCCAACATGAATTTAATGAGTTCGACACTCGAAAAATTTTTCGTCCCGCGTGTTATTGCGTTCGTAGTCTGACTTCGTGTTTACGAAGGTTTGCATTAATAAAATTTCAAGTTTAATAAAAGTAAGATTCTAAAAACGGCGCGGCGTTACAGTCGAGTTGCTTCGTCTTGCAACTCGAAATAATCCAACAATTCAATGCCAGATAATATTGGAGTCGATCCGGGGTGGTATCTCGCTTTTCAGCAAAGCTCTCGGCTTCATTCATACAAAGCCAAGGAACGATCGCAATTTCTTGAGGAGTGAAGCGACTCTCAATTCAACACACTTGGCTTTGGATTGGTCAGTAAAAAGGTGTCGCAGTGCCGGATCCGCAATAATTCGATATACGGGTTCGACGTAGAGTAGAGTCGTTTAATAAGTTGAACAAATGTTTCGTTGGAGTTGGCTTTCGGCGCTCCTCTTTCTCCGTAAATCAAATTTAGCCATTTAAAATGTCCGAGTAAACAAAAAGGACGAGTCCGATGATACAAGGATATTGCTGAGTTAGTGAGAGTTCCGGCTAATTCGGCCGTGCCACGTGACAAAAATTGATTTTTCACTCGACCGTTTTCTTCGTTTGTTGCCTTTCCTTCTGTGAAAACAGTTAATTAGCAATTCGCGGAAAACCAACGTCGAATTTCAAGTCAAAAGATGTCACTCGGTTAAATTTGCAATTACGGAATCATCGCCTCTGGATTTCTCGCAAAAACGCTATTTACCGACACCGAAAGTTGGCACCGAGGACTACAAAAAATGACACCCGTGTTTACTGAAGTGCACTTTTTCCTATTCTGAGAGTTTGGTTTACAAACTTGTTTAGTATCGAAGCTTTCGCGGTTTGTTTGATAAACTTTCTTCGCGCGAGTTCGCACATACGCCAAGAGGTATGACGAACGGTTCAGGTCCTTTTGTAAACTGATTTTAACGTCAGCATTTTCTTTGCGTTATTTTGCGCTTGTTTTCATCGTCGACTACGACAATTTTCGAAACAAACTTATATATGTGGAAGTTACACTGGTTGTACAATTGAAATGATGACGAAATTATAATTGCATTACAAAGTTGCGACAAAGTATGGAGCCTCATTGCATTGAATACCGGGCGGAACCTTTTTTCTATCGGGTTTTAAGGTCGAGGGTTTCATTAGAAAAAATGGCGAGATTTATTGCGAATTCATGCCAAATTATGTTAAGCAGTTTTTCCGCGGAATGAATAGAAAGTAGTAAGTTATTATACATCAAATGCTCTGACAGCGAAGCACCTGCCGGTATTCAATAGACAAGTGGTGTAGTAAGTTACAATTCAGGTTAAGGCCGGATTTGTAATTTTATTAGAGGAGTACGAAGCACCGTTGATAATTTGTATGTTGACGTTGCAAACGTTTGTCGTACAGCGACTTTTTTCTTCAGAGTCATTTATGTATTACATTCCGCGACACAAGCTCATACGGTGTTTCGAATGACAATGAATACTCAATTTATTTCAGCTTAACTTATTGTTACAGCAAAATACGGTTATTGTGTTTACATGACAATTCATGTAAAATATAAGACGCACGGAATAATCTTTCCCATAACACGTTCGTGATTCGAAAATTAGTTTAATGCCCCGGATAGAAGCGTTCAGCTATAATTCTCAGAGAATAGCGAATACATCTGTCGTGCGGTATGCAGTATTAAACAGGTTTTGCCTGCCACAAAAATGCGACGGAAAATGTTTAGACATCAATTTGTAAACAATCTTACATTATTCTGCAACAGTATTCCAACATATTATTGCCTCTTTTCCCCACGAAAAACAAATTATGACCGCCATTTTTCTCGATCAACAGTATAATTGCCCTCACGAAACCTTCACAAATGTTCTACTCCCTCGAATTTAATTCACTTGTGTCGAGTACTCGCGGCTCTTTCCGATTTCCTGAATTGATGATAATGATTAACTTTAATTTAGTCTCCTCAAACTGGGACCATAATAGACAAGCGATCCCGTACATGTACTGTCCGCAAAAAGTACCATAAATAGCATACTATTACAAAACAATTGAACTTCCTTGCCCGGGGAAAAAAGTGCCTCGGTAGCATCTCCTTAAGTAAAACATCGCGAACCTTAAATAGACAATGACCCTCGTGTCAAGGGGTCAATGTACAGAACACAGTTCCTCGGTATCAATAAGCAGCATGCGATAATCAAAATGCCTCCATTTGGGTCTACAACGTAGCGGCATTTAGTATCAAAAGTACGTTAAAAAATGACGTACCACCGAGTCACGAATGGCGTCCCGCATAGCGAACATCGCCGTGCGCTTCCTCGTGATCGTTTTACTTGTAAAGGCAGCTCGAGGGGCCCGCGGGGAAACGGAGAAAGAGGTCCGCCGGGAAGTTGGCAGAGGGTCTCGAACGCGGGTGCCAGAACGCGACAAGGACGGAACGACGCCGCGAAACATCCATCGTGCCAAGTTCCAAATGGCGCGGTACGGCTGGATTTCATTCGATTTACTGCGTATTACGGCGCTACCGTGCCCCCATCTTCGCGAGGGAGTTTCATAAAGCCGAGAAATCATACTTTTATGCTTAATAACCGAAAAGAAAAAGAGCCGTTGAATTCGATTCGCGCCGACCGATGACGACATTGTCGCTCATTTCGACGCAGATTTCTTGAAGATCCACACGCAATTATTCTGGGCGTTGTTGGGTTTCGATTCATTACCTTCATTCATCGTCATCGCTTCCCCATTGTTCATTCGTTATAATCATGCAATTCATCGTAAACGTTTTCCATTTGTTGTCTTCGAGGCGACGTGTGTAATGTGGTTCTTGGGTAGATCATTAAACACAGTCGATTCATTGTTATGGAATTATACTAATTTGCAATACAATTCCATCTATAGTGGAAAAGACAATTTGAATAAATTATGGCGTAATATTGCATCGAGTGGTTCCAGCATAGTCTAAAAAGACATTTGTTTGGAATCTTATGGCATCAAATGACAACATATGGCAACAGAATGCCATCAGGATGCCATACTAGTTTACCGTGGCAATGGCATTAGCTAATGCCATATCGATGCCATCATGTTCTATTGTCTATTGGAATCTTGTTCCCAGGATCTTAGTCTGGCAAAAGGATTGAAAGAGGATGGCAATAGACTATCAACAGGCTAGCACGCAATCATATGTTAAACTTTCATTGTTTTATACGAATAATTTTAAAAAGCTGAAAATTTGAAAAAAAATTAAAAAAGCTTGACAGAATTCCCTATTTGTTCATTGTTATTACTACATTACTGACCTTCGGCTGAAGGATGCCGGGAAAGATAGATTAAATTAAAGTACTTCCGAATCGCGAAGTGCCGGTGTCCTGAAAACAATTCGTTACACTAGTTCCGAACTTCTTTAATCATCTTAGAAACTCCGGGAAATTATCTTAAATTTACAGGGACGAAGTTAATGGAATACTTCGCGCCGGGTACATTAAGATCATTCTCGCGATTAATTCCGGCCGAGTTTCGCGTGGTCGTCAATAATTCATCACCGCGATTAATGGTTAATCTCGGGCTTTTCCGCGGAAGGCCTGGTTTTTTCACGCGCGACGCCAGGTGGCTCGGGATTCCGTTGCTCCCTCCCGATCTTTCGCTCTCCGTTTCTCCACGCGCTCGTCAGTGTCCAGTGCTATGGCGTGCGATCTGCAGAACCGTTATTTTTTTCTTCCTCTTTTCATTCCTGCACCTCACCATGCCTCTCTTGCGTTCTGTTGCCGAAGACTCGTCCACCTCCATCGCGGTCTTCGCGTTCGTTATTATTTCGTCGTAACATCACCGCAATGAACGCCCGAACCATTTCGGTATAAATAATCCAGACGCTATTTGACTAATAACTTTGTCAACGCGGTAATCCTGTGGTCACATTTCCACAGGGTGCGGGATATAAATTTCTACGCGACCCACGGAATGGAATAGTAAAATCCATTTTTTCGCGAGCACTGGGTCGCGGACCTGGTGCATGCATGTGAAACGACCTCTGCTTGCTAATCCAAGGAGAGCATGCGTTTATTGTCCTATTGGGCGTTGTAATCAACTGCACAAGACAGCGGTTTACTGCAGCCGAGGGAGCTCCCCTCCACGGAAGGGAGACTACAATTCCCTTTTATATACACCCCGGGCTGATTAATTATAGATTGCTTATGGTAATGCCGTATGGAAGCAGGCAATCTCTCGCCTAAATTCACGATAAACCTGGCCGCTATCGGTCGGCGAAATAAGACGCAGATGTCACGTCGCTAATCCAATTGCGACGATAACGAATTACCAAACTGCAAGTGTCAAGATTTTCAATGGCTTTTTTCGGCAGGGAATCACTGAAGACCCTTAACTGCAATAATTCGAAAGATATTCAGGGTCTTTTGGCAGCAATTGGCCCGACCTCTCACTGACGTGGGATTATGGTGACGAGTTTTGATGTTATTGCTGGTTAGAAGTCGGGCAGTTCATTAATATTCACTGAGGTCGTTCTGAAGGTAAACTGGGTGTACAATTAGACGTCCAGACTGCAACTAGATCTACAGATTTAGGACATTTATAACGATGTATCAGTGAAATGACTCGTTTTATTGGATTCATTAAACGGTAGGATTGAACATTTTTCCGATTTAACGACTGGAATTTCTCCAATCCAGAAAAATGTTCCAGTTTCAGAAGTTAGAGTCAAGATAGTAGGTAGGCTAATCTTAAAAATTGCTCTCCCTGCCATTGGTCTTAAGTTGTCAAGATACTTCATTAATATTCAGCAAGACTGTTCTAGAGGTAAACAGGTTATAACAGCAGATGCTTCGATCCTAGTTCCTAATGATACTCGAATTTCTATCAGGAAACTTCGTTTCCGACAACGCTATTAGACTTGCATCGACATTTCAATAATTGCAGTTATGACACCTTTCCTAGTCGAAAGCTCGTCTTCTTCCAGGAAACGTTCGTTTATCGGAAACCACCTTGTTGATCATCGATTGCGAGGTGCAAAGCGTTGAAATATTTGTTTCGTGAAGCTCGATTAAGCTGTTTTTACACTCGACGACCTTTCCAGCGTCGAACTTTTTACCCGGCGCTTTTTATCGGATAAACGAGAATTCCAACTGTTGAAGAAGAAGAAGAAGACTAAGACTCCCGACGACGGGGCACGGGGCAGACGGGCGGGGAGGGGAGGTCGGAGCAGCGGGACGAGAAAAATCTACCTTAATTAATGGTGGGTATATATTTGAAAGAGGAACGAGACTGCGAAACGAGTCGATAAAAGATAAGTACGTCTCTGGGACGGTAATGTGAGACCCTGCTTTCTGTGCACGCAAATGACAGAAATGAAAGGAGATGCTGCATTGAGGCGAACAAGAATGGCAAAAAAAGTGGCAACGGGGCAAGGGTGGTCGGAGGGACGCGCGCAAGATTAGTGGATTGCCCAGATGGATGGGAAAATATTTTTAGTCGCGCGCCCGACTCGGCCCACAATTAATCATTATACGGTGCAACACTTTGGTTACGGATGCGCGGCAAAGTGTCCGACCAATGGGGCTACTGTGCGACCAGTATAAATAACTCAAAAGCGCGCAAGTCCCGAGAACCACGCGCATAAATGCCTGGCTGTATTTTATCAAATGATCACACCAGTGGTCCTTGCGTACAGGAAATCCCCGCAATTCGACTAAATATATTCCATCCACGAGCAATCTGTTTAGGCGCGCGCGATTGCCGGAATGCTGGGCGGGAAACATAATTAAGGTGATGCTTGATTAAGCTTGATGGACGATGATTAAGGTTGTGCGAGAGTCGTTTTGCATCATATAATTTTGTGACGTAATTGATTTAGAGGGTGTCAGCAGAGAAAAGCGTAGTCGGACCTGCGGTAAGCGTACAGTTTGTATTTTGTTTCGCAAGTTATTCGAGTTATACGTAACTAATAATGGCCTAATATATCCTTCTGTTAAATAACAGAATGTGTTGAATACATTGTACACTTTATTCTTTGTATATGTTATATGTTTAAGCGTTTAGTTTCTAAGAAAGCTAGCATGATCATCTCGACTCCGCCTTTTCGGACAGAGCTAAATTAGCCCAGTTGCCATAAAGAGACGATTTGATTAAGGCGTCTAGAAAACTGGTAGGTGCAACCGGATTTCCTTACAACGACGCCCAACTAGTTATCCCAACGAGCCTTAAGTCTACCCAAAAACAAACACTCAGCTTGTTTGTTACAACTAATTTATCGTAAAAAAATCTGCTCACACTCATCAGTTTTTGATCCAACCACATTCAGTTCAACTATTCAAAGTACAGTTACTCGGAAAAAGAAAAAACCGTTGCAGTCAGGATATATTGCAAGTGGGTTAATTAAAATCCTCAACAAATTGCACTGTACTTCATATTCATTGATCATCCGCGTCTAACATTCATATAATAGATGTAAAAAGAAAAAACCTGGGCACTGTGACACGAATATTAACGAGCAACATTTGGTGACAAGTGCTGGACATTGTAATTACATGTGACGAAGAGAGACACAAGTCTGGCGCTTATAATAACTCTAGATTTGCTCGTCGTGCATTTGATCTGAACAAAGCACAAAACATACAGTCCCACATGCGACGTATAAATAATAAATGTAGGTGATAGCGATGAGTTATCGTGTAAAAACGCTGTTTGCACGGAAGACTGTTATGCGCGAACGCAGAAGCGGCGCGTGGACCGCACTTGGTATCATGGCGGGGTTTTACAATAATGACAATCGGGACGATAAATCAAGGGGGACGTCAGGAGGGTGTGAAAGTTTCGGGGATCCACAGCTAACAAATGACTCTATTTCGCAACAGCCATGTCCGCGATCTTTCAAGTGTCTTATTTTCGGAAATCGATCAAATTTATTGCCATAGAAAAAACCGTTTTGTTTGCGTTTATTGCAGAATCAATTCGATCCAAAGAAATGTATCCTTTTCAAGATCTACGATATGCACGAATAAATGCAGATTCATTTGGGAACGTTATTACTAATTCAGAAAAATTGCTTACGATGTTGGCTGTGAAATAACGCATACATTGCATTATAATTTCGTTTGCGCTCGAGTTCTTCATAACAATAAACGTCGGAAGAAAGAAAAATCGTTATCGGAACCGTGCAGAAGATAACGAGTACGACGACGGAAACGAGTTCTTCGACGTTAGTGTTTTGACGGAGACACGCGATGGCGCAATAAAATAAACATTAGGACGTCGCGCGGGGTTCCGCGAATCCGCGACGGGTATCTCGTTAACGGCGTTTGCATAATTTTTTTACTAATCATTCCGATCGTCGCAATTAAAAAGCGATGTACTATTTTCGTCACGCCGCGACAACCGGTAGTCGAAAGAGTACACGCAGTAACAAGTATTGATACTCTCGTTTCCATCTACGCCAACTCGTTCGCATAACTCGCGGCCAAGACGTTCGCGCGCGGACGCGAAAAAAGCCGCAATTATCATTAGCAACGTTGGAGCGCCGCGTGGAGATTCATTTCGCGCGAATCTTATTACGTTTTTTCCCGCGCTTTTTCGCCTTTTACTCCGAGAGGAACACGACAGTCGCTTCTCACGAGACTGATTATTTTAATTAATAAGTAATTCAATTTTGTTCTTGTTTCTGGCAGACGACGATTCGATTACTGATGCCTTCGGGTTACTAGTTTCGCATTGTAATACGTAATTTGTCATCTTCGAATCATGTCAAATTATTTATTAATGATCGTGAAACTGCGGTTTTTGCATTCTATTTGGGATTGTGGGTTTTAAGGAGGTGTAGTACTCGTTTCATTAATGGATATTATATTTTTTATTATGTTGCACATTTAATCCTTTTCAATTCGTGGAACTGTTCTCTACTAACATACATGTTTCATTATATCCATATAGTGTTACGATACCTTCTATCCAAGTGATATCCTTTTGATGCATGACGAATATTATAGGGTATCACGTTTTAGCTGATCCATAATTAGAGCTCAAATAAACGATCTTGTCCATACATTTTTCCACTATAACATGCTAATCGCATGTTAACATTTGCTTCAAACATATTGCAACATTCTCATCTCGTTAGTACAAGTCCACTTTTTCTACTACTGATCTATAGTTTTCGTCTCCTTCATCCCGACCTCTTTCTTTCAAACTCGCACCTCATTGTTTACGTTCTCTGCATTGAAATTTCGTCACACCTTCATCTCGCCGGCATTCAATCATCATTCGCACCTTATCTCTTTTGTCTTATCACTCTTATTGTTTCTCCGGCACGGTTTTTACCGGTGCGTCTCTTAAATGACAACTTAATAATCCCCCATTAGACTGGATCTCTTTCAACGATCAATCATTTCGTCACCTCCATTTCTGTACCCCCACTGTCATTTTTTCCCCGTTTCTCTTCTCCATTTCATGGTCTCGCGTTTACTTTAGCCGAAAAAAGCGTCCTCTTCAATATTTTCGCCAACCTAATTTCAATTCCACACACGCGCTACCGCGCAAGCCGCGAAATTAAGATTATAGCTGAATTTTACACGTTGGGCGTCACACCCTGCGAGTGTTTGCATTTTGCTCTAGCTTAATGAACTCGAGCGCTTAAGATAACGAGTAATCGTTTTTTCAATTTGCTTGCAAACAATATTGAGCTCGAGCAGCAGTTACGCGTTATTTATTTTGCCGTGGCGTCGCGCGATTCGAGGGTCGCTGGTGCTTATAAGCGCCGTAAAGCGATCGCTATTAGCGCCCTAACTCCTAAGGCCGAGCAATTTCGCTGCGAGCAATAATTCCGTTTGCGAAAAATGGCCGGCAGACGGGACCCTCCCGATCGTTTCTCATGGATGGATTATAATCCAATCCGGAAGCCATCGCGCGCGGTCTCGGTGATCGCGCGCGCTGATTTTATTACACGTTAATTGAAAACGTAACCTCTGCCGCGTCGTTATTAAATTCATCAGCCGCGCAAGTTGTTAGCGGTGTCGTTATCGTCTTCGGCGGCGGTGAATCGATCGCGAGACTGTTCCTAATTTGCGATTGGTGGGAAAGCAGCGAGAAAAACGGACGCACGGCGCTATTGCCGAAAGAAAGGGAGCTCGCCACTTTGGATGGAGTTTCAGCTCGATTACGCTGAATCGGACGGACGCGCGATAGCAATCGGAGAATCCCGAGAGCCTGTGGCGAACCGTGCGGGGTCGCACGGTTAAGGAACGCAAGAGGCGAAACGGGCGCGGCGATCGAGGTGGCCGCTCGGACGAGCGCGCGTCCGTCTGAAAGCTGCCAATTGATGCGCCGCCGCGTGCTCCGACGCCGCAGATTTTCGCCCGACCGATTGGCTGCTAACAATGTTCATTTCCACGAATTAACTGCGTTCAACTTGCCGATTCAGGACGTCCGAATGAGCTTCATTTCAGGTGTTATGCGCCGCGAGAATTCGACGATAAACGTTAGCATTTCTATGGCGAAACCATATTGGACAAAGGAGGTTGCGACGGTGCTTTCGGGGTGGGTAATAAGAAATGTCGTTGTGTCCAGGAGAATTTGACAGTTGGGTTGATGATGTTGGAAAAAGTCTCGATAAGATAATTTATGACCATGTTATGATTGACATATGGTGGTCATGTTTTAAGTAATGGAGTATTATGAAGGGTATGCGAATATTTTGGATGTGACCAACCGCTGAGATTATTATGAGTACAGCGGAAAGTAATTTTAACTTTAACATTTGTATCATTGTTAATGTAAAAGTAGGTGATATAAACCCACAAATATTTAGTGAAACTGAATATGAAATATTCAGCGAAACTGAATATTTTTCATCTCTATTCTCAATAACAGACAACTCCCATAACATAACAAATAAAAATATAATACTTAAAAATTACACTGAGAAAACTAGATGACGACCAACGCCATCTAGATGGCGACCTATACCATCTAGATGGCGATTTTCGCAATTTAAATGGCGCTGGTCGCCATCTAGATGGTACGGGTCGCCATCTAGATGGCGTTGGTCGCCATCTAGTTTTCTCAGTGTACAATTACAATACTATCTTAACTTAAGAAGTATTAAAAACGACAATATTTCTTAGCAAGGAAGTCGCGAAAAATTAAAAACTGTAATAAATATCGTGTCATAAGGAACTGATATAAGAAAAAGGCACAAGTACGCTTTAACCCTAGAAGCACAGACTAATTTTTTGTATTTCTGCCTTACAAATGATAACACCACTTTACTCTTTTTCTGTGGGGTCACTTTGACCAACCTATGCTTCTAGGGTTAAAACTGTAATATGCCTCTCAAAAAATGATTCTAAACCAAAAATAAAAAATATTTCCAAAGAAACTAATCTGGTTTGGTTTTTGGTTTAATACTTCTTAAGTTACGAATTTTAATTTTTAACTATTATATTTTTTATTTCGGATCACTAAAAAACTCCATATCGTGCCGCTCCCACCGCACTCCCTCCGATAAAAAATCTACCCCACTTTTTCCATCAACTCTCCCGCTGATGACCATCAATTTAAATCCCAATCAACCTTATCTTATCATTCCTCCGAGGCGTCTTAAATCATCCCCGCGGGAAATCGTGCCCTGCGCCGCTCGACACGTTTATTCAATTAACGACTAGAAGAAATTGTCCGCGTCGATTGTCTGGCATTTGGACGTGATTAATGCTTATTATAAATACTTCAGAATGGTTATGTCAGCATGATTTAACATTCTCGGTTCAGTGGTCGCGAGCGCCCGCGGTCTTGCACGCGACGACGGCTCTCTTTCGATTACGTATCGAGTGTAAGTACCTCAAGAGGGTGTCCTCGTTGCGGAATTACCGACGCTTATCGACTGCGCGCCGCAGACGTGAACAGTTGTTGCACGTCTACTACCACCACCCGCAACACGGGGGCAATAAGTCGTGCCGCCGCGGAGCAAGAGACGGCGAAATTAGTCATCCCATTTGACGCGGCCGGCCAAATACGCGCCAGCTAACAGCTACGGGAGATTTCTTACCGCTTCATCACATGACGCTAATTTAACGTCCGATGCATTTTAACTGTTGTTATTTCACGGACGGAAGTCCGTAAATGATGTGGGGTGTCGTGCCAAATAATTGGCATAATGTTTCCGGGCGATTATTTCTCGATTATTCATTTTGTCTTGTAGTGTCGACCAAAATATCTGTACACTCCTTAAAATAACTGTTCAAAAATTACACTGTCAGAAAGGAAGGAGGTTTTTAAATGTGTCGCATCATATTTTTGATGATGTTCCGACATTTATTTTTCAGTGAAAATTGTCTCAAATGTAAACGGGTAATTCCACGCCAAACGAGCATGACCATGAACTGAAAAAATGAATAGTTTTTACAGTTTTTATACGCAATATTTCATTTTCGACTATAAGAAACCATTTTAGACACCCTTTACTTATTTTATGTTATACGACTGATTTTGCGGTTAAAATAATGACCAAATACACTTTAATAGAGTCAAATTTAGTGGAGAATCGATATCGAAGCCAAATTTTTGGTCTAATATATCCAAACCAGCGAATTTTTGAAAAAAGCACTTTTTACAAAAAAATTCAATACCTAATACATATATAAAAAAATCGTTTTTGGCTTTACCTATTCATTTGTATATGAACAATAGTAATATAATGGTTTTACTCTGTTTTTTTCTCTAGAGGATCAGAAATTACGGATTAGTGAAAAAACACGTTTTATTACAAATTAAATACTCAAAATGTGAATTAATACAACAATTGTTTTCTGTTATTTTATCAAATCTTTTTTTGGTTCTAATTGAGATATATAATGCGTTTTTTCCTGAAAAAATGTGGGCTAAAGTATCGAAATTGGCGATTTTTTGAAAAATATCTCTTTTGTACACGAAAAAAATTTGGTATGACTGTTGCCCCAAAACAGTTGTACCAAAACTTGGGGCGGCTCTCGTCCCAACATTGGAAGATCTGTTGCTGGGATCGGGGCAGCAGAAGTCCCATTTGAGACAGCACTTGCACCATATTGGGACGCGAGCCACCCCAAGCCTAAGGTGAAACTGTCACTCTTTATTTTGTACAGCACTTGCACCAAATTTTTTTCCGTGAAATAAAAATTAAATATCTAAAATACATAGTAAAAACCCCAATTTAAAAAATCTGACCCGGAATCCGAGACGGATTCCAATTCGGAATTTGGTTTCGGATTCCGATTTGGATTCCATCTCGAATCTTGGATCGAATTCCTACTGAAAGAATTCGAGCCGGATTCCGAATCGGATTTGTAAAATAATGTGTAAAATTTCTTAAAAAAAGACGTTATACTTTTAGGATTCGTTTAAAAGTTCATACATACGTTTATTCGATTGAATAGAAAATTTTTACGAATCTTGCAAGTGTAAAGACGTTGGCCGAGGGGTTATACTTTTAGACTTTTGCGTAAAAGGTCCTGGGATCGAATCCCAGATATGGTAGCGACGTTTTTCAGCTGATTGGTTGAAAAAACTTGGACTGAGTGTCATTACGATTTATTAAAATAATTTTAGAAATTTTTTAGATATTTACACATATATTTAAACAAATATTTAGACATTTTTTCACAAATCCGATTCGGAATTCGAACCCAAATTCCGAATCGGAATCCGTCTCGGATTCCGGCTCGGATTTCGAGATGGAATCCGACTCGGAATCTGGCTAGGATTTTTTAAGTTGGGTTTTTTAATGTTTATTTTAGATATTTAATTTTTAATACAAAAGAAATATATAAAAAAATGCCAATTTCGATACGTTCTGTATTATGGAATTATCAACTAAAGGTGTGGGTTCGGCCTATTATTAATTTGAAACTTGTATTGCGGAAACTTTTCATTTTAGACATTTCGAGTTAGTTAATTTGGACTTTTTTTCGATTGCCGGTAGAGAGCAATGTCGTTTAGCTATAGCTAAACGACATTTTTTTCGTCGAAAAATACCTCCCAAAAATTAATTGACAATTTTCTAACATTGAATTTCGTCTCCATGCGAACTTTTTGTTGTGAAAATTATGATTCCGTAGACACATAAATCGATCGTTAATTCGAAAAAGATATATAAAATAAAAGTGTCGTTAAAATGAAAGAAATCAAAATAATTTGGACTTCCTTTTGTAACTTAATTCTGATTTCGAGACAATATATCTTGGTTTGTTGATTTGACTAAGTTATTTCTGCTCGTTTGTACTGTCTAATTCCCGCCCCCCTACAACGAACGGGAGAGTTTCTCTCGCGATTGAATTGGCTGGATTAGGTTTTAAGAACTACCTGAAACAGGTCCAACAAAATCATTTAGGATTAGAAAAACCCCTTTTGTAACAAAAACAACGTTACAGCACATGTAATATTTAAAATCCGTATGGGAAATTACATTTTTCCTCATTTCAACAATAAAACATGTTACTTCCCCTCGCCTTCGGCTCCGGTTACCAACTTGTTTTGTTGTTTCGACGAGGAAAATATCTTATTTCGGAAAAACTAGTTTTAAGTTAGTAATTCGAGCTTTCAGCTCGAAGACTTTTTAAAAGTTAAAAAAAAATCTTATTAACTTTTTAAAATTCTAACGCGAATAAACGACGAAGACATCCAATAATTCCTACAAAATAACCAGAAACTGAGATGAAACATCCGGAATATGTGTGTGTGTGTGTGTGTGTGTGTGTGTGTGTGTGTGTGTGTGTGTGTGTGTGTGTGTGTGTGTGTGTGTGTGTGTGAGTATGTGTATGTGTGTGTGTCGTTACAATTCGATCGGCAAAAGACTCAGACTAGTATTTTATATATTTAATTTTCGAGCCGTTTCTGAAGATTTAATTGAATCCGTGCAAGTCAAACACGCCCAACTGCATTAGCCAGAACTTCCTAAAACTCGGATGTTCAACAAAAATGTTGCGCCGCAATAAACCCTTTAAACAAACGTCGATCAAGTTGCGCGCGGACTAATATAAATACACAGCGCTTCGGCCGTAATACGAATCATAAATACGCGCAAAAAGCCGAGAGACGAAAAACGTTGCGCACGCGATAAGGACGGCGTGTTTGCCTGGAGAGTGAACGGGTAGCTTCGGGCACGGAGTCGCTGGAAAAATTACATTAGAACGTTATAATAGGTACGGCCGCTATCTTTTGAGTCGTAAAACTTTTGTATTAAACTTTTTGCGAATTTCTGAATCCCGCTTCGAGAGCAACTTGCCGGGAAGTTAAAGTGTCCGAAGGCGCCGAGGACAGTTTCGTTTCTCGAGACCATTCGATTTCCGTCGAATCGCGTGCAAAAAACGAGAACGAATAATATGAGGGGGCGAATAGCTAAGTATTGCATCACAGTTTTATCGCACTTTGAGTTTCGCGATATTCGCGAAACATCGAAGGTGACTTTGCCCCGAGTATCTGCATGGTAATGGCTCGATGAAGTTTTACTTCGTACCGGAGATGGCTTGAACTATAGGCGGAGTAATTATATTTCAGCTTTGGATCGAGGTTAATTCGACAAAATCGTCGTGTAATTTTGTTAATTCCTGTTTTACACGTATCCAGATTTATATGCTTTTGGGTTTTATGTTTGAGTGTTTGTAGGCCGGTAAAAGTGCAACATATAAGGCCATATATGGAAATCTTAACGCCGTATGATTCCTCTCACAGTATGAAATCCGTTTAAGCGAATATCAAACTGATTTTCATGCTTTCATAGTCGGATTCACATTCAGACAACATGACAATTTCTAGAGTGCAATATAAAGTCTTCGTAGTTTTAATTTAATAATTTTCCTATATTTTTCAATTTGCCGAACAACCTTCTTAATTCAGCCAAAGTAGCGGACTATAAAAACTACCGTCAGACTGTTAAAATTACACTGCAAAAAAAGTACGTAAAATTTCACCAAATTTTCCACTTTTTTGGTCAGGATAACCAAAAAAATGGTAAATATTACCAAAGTTTTGGGTAACTATATAGACAACCATAACGTTTGGCAAAATTTACCTTGTAATGTCAGTAATGAAATACTTGTCAGTTTTACTTCTTTTTTCGGCAAATGTCACAAAAAAAACAAACAAACGTCACAACCGCGAAAAACGGAGGAACTAGATAGGTTAACAATTGAAGATAGTTCCTGAAGACGGATTTTTTTGGACGCTCACGGATATGGGTATGAATACATAGTTTGAATTTGAATCGACTACATTTGACGAAAACAATTTATTGTTGTTAGAACAAAAATGTATGGAAGCCAGGCCGGGCCCCGGCTAGGAAGCCAGGCCTGGCCCCGGATAGGAAGCCAGGCCGGGCCCCGGCTAGGAATCCAGGCCGTGCCCCTAGTAGTGATAAAAGTTTCTACTTTCCTTACGGTTTTTAGTGAGAAAATTATCCACTTATCTAACTACAAACTGTTAGAAAAGTAGGCACTTTTCACGCACGAGTGAGAAAAACAAAATTTCACATGATTTGCAGCTGCGGAAAATCCACAAGTATAATACTAAAGTTAAGAGTTCTAACATTGGCAAATATTATTTGTAAATAATATTTTCCTAAGAATAGGAATGTACACTTGAGTACTACTGTTTACAATAGTCTGCGGAATGTTAATTAATACTTTACAAAAAACTAACAGCTCCAAATGACTTGAAATTTTGTTTACAATAGTTAAATAGATTAAAATAGTTAAACCATTTTTTTAATTTGAAACATATTGGGCAATTTTAAAATTAAAAAATTTTTAACATTTTTAAAATTTGATAAATTTTCAAAATTCTAAATAAATTTAATTTTTTTACAATTTGAAAAATAAAAAAATTTCAAAATTTTTTTAATTAAAAAATTTTTGAAAAACCTACATATTTAAAAAATTTGGAAATTAAAAAATTCAAAAAATTTTGAAAATTTCAACGATCAAACTTTGGAAAAATTGTCATTTGTCGTACAGTATGTCAGAAAATATTTCGGGTAACAGTTGCGCGCCCTCTAAGCCGGATTTACAAAAGAAAACATCGGGGCCCCCGCATGGAAACTAGGCCGGCCCCGGCATGGAAACTAGGCCGGGCCCCGGCATGGAAGCCAGGCCGGGCCCCGGCATGGAAGCCAGGCCGGGCCCCGGCATGGAAGCCAGGCC